>PISX010010985.1:0-66781 GCA_004024625.1 Mellivora capensis | reverse complement strand
GCAATTATGAGCAATGTCCAGAAAGTTGGAAAACAATGGAAAAATGCACCCTGATGAAAACACAAACTGGATTAAGATAGTTCTTACTATATCTGGGGATCCAGAGACATTTCATAAACTAAAATTCATGTGCATTATTAATATTTTGATTTAAAGATCTATTTCCCAGGTCCCCAGGCACATGTAGTACAAGAATACCAATTTAATTAAGATAACGTTTGAAATTCAAGAGCCAAGTTAGTCCCTTTTATATTAATAAGTTCTCCTTAAATAGATGCTATATATCAATTTCTGAAGGTTTACAAAGACAGAATTGTAAATGAGTTGCAAATAACTGAGCCTGGGGTGGAAAATATCATTGTCTTTGGGTGCTTCCTAATATTCTCATGGAGCAAGTTTCCTCTTTCTCTCAGGTGAGATGTATCAGAGGTTTAACATCGTATGGTAAAACAACCCAGCCATTCATTCATAACGAAGGAGAATGCTTGGTTATATAAGAATGATTAAATTATTTATTTACTCCTTGGGTTTTAGCTGTAAAATATCGTAATTCACACATAATCCAATGAAAATGGTTGTTTGGAAGGTGAATTAGTATTCATTAAATTCTTTGATGTTCAAGAATTATGTTTTCAAATACTCTCTATATAACGTATAATATATATTTATTATATATTTTATATATGTATATAACATTTAGGGAATATGAACTAGGGTTAAGAAAAGTGTTATAATGAGTCTTTAAGTTCAAATAGTATCTTCAGATGATCAAGACACACACAGTCTATGACATATCTTGTCCAAAAAGAGATGTTGATAATACTTGAAATCTCTAGGAAATAAACCACAACAGTCTGAGTGACATTTTAGTACACATAATAGAAATTAAAAGTGGAATGAAGGCTGAATAAGCAACACAAGATTAATTTAAAACATTCTATTTATGTAGCAGATACAAATTTAAAGGAGAACAATCAAGAACTCTCATAGTAACAATCTATATCATGGTAATCCAAAAAAAACTTAAATGAGAAAATTTTATGCAAGCAATGTATCTCTAATACTAATAGGAATAAGAACATGCTTTAAAACATGAAGCATTTACGAAATTATGGTTTCACTTACCAGTCAAATCTAAAATCAAACACTCCTAACCTGATTCAACATTTTATTATCAATATTCTTAGCAGACTATCAGAGAACAAAGACAAACATAGAAAGAAGTTAAAACTGATAAAGGTAATAAAAAAAAACTGATAAAGGTAATAATTGTTTATATCTCACTGAAAGTTAATAGAAGGCCTTGTGTTTATCCTGATGTCTACCCACTAAAAAGAAATGAGCGATCAGGAAAATTCATGGAGACTTAAGAGTCTGTTACTAAACAAAAGAAGCCAATCTTAAAAGGCTACATACTGATGATTTCAACTATATAAATACTAATATTTTTACTGTTTCCATAGTAAAGATAGACCTACTGAAACAGTAAGAAGATCAGTGGTTGCCCAGGCTTAAGTGAGAGGGAGAGAAGAATCAGTAGAGCACAGGGAATTTTTAGGTCAGTGAAACTTTTCTTTATGTTACTGTACTGGTGGACAAATGTCATTACACATTTGTCAAAGCCCACAGAATAGAACACCCTAACATAAACTATGGACTTTGGGTGGTAATGGTGTGACAATGTTAGTTCATTGATTGTAACAAATGTTCCACTCCTATGTGGGATGTTGATGATGAGGGAGGCTGTGCGTGTGTGGGAAAAGAGCATGTATGAGATCCCTGTTCAGCTTTGCTGTGACTCTAAAATTTCTTTAAAACATAAAGAAATTATTAAAATAAATAAGCAAAATATAATAATTAAAGCTGATTATACAAAGACATGTAGCTGGGAAATGATACTGTCATCAGAGCTACATAATAAAAATTGCATGTAAATTTGTTGATTCATCATTCCCTGACTTTCTCTTTTCAGATATACACATAAACATTGGTAAAATGGATAGCAGGCACTTTATACTTTATAAATCCTAAATTTGGTGGGACATCAATATATATATTTTAGGAAAACCATCCAAGCAGTTTTTATTCATTGATATTCATAATTACAACAGTCTCATCAGAGAGTTCAGGTTTCCTCTTCCATTCAAATGTGGAGTATAAGGAGAGTCTTTGCATCTCAAGGTAGAAGCAGCAGAGATTATGCCAGCACTACCATCTACATTTACCTGCTAGAAATAAAAACTAGTTAAGTGAAAATGATTATCATATATATCTCCTCTCTTCCTTTTGAATGAAGACAATGTAAGAAGAGTGACAGACCTGAAATTACAACCACCAAACCTAAGATAGTTGTTGCCTGCTTTCACTGGCAAACAGAGCATAGATGACATTGTGAATTGGGATGTCATCAAAGTCAAGGCGGTGGAGGCTCATTCCCTTGATGACTCTGTTTTCTAAAGCAAATCTAAAGGTATAACATTGCACAGTCCAGAGCACCCAAATCTGCCATCTCCCTGGCTTTGTCTTCCTCTGATGACCTCTTTACTGATGGAAGCGACAGAGGAGCTCTTGGACAAACACGCTGTGGACTGAACGCTCTCTTTCTGTGCACTGGCACTCTGTTTCAGATATTTTTTTAAAAGATTTTATTGTGGAAGAGAGAAAAGGGCTGACAGGACAAAGTTTGAAGGGTGGGGAGACACAAAAAATGTGGGACCAAAGCCCATCACACTTTATGTATTAATACCTCCAATCCATTTAAATGTTAACCAGTTACCATTTTACATTTACTTTTACTTTACCTTTACCAGTTAACATTTTACACTTATGTGTGTGTGTATATATATATACATACACACACACACATATAATATATATAAAATAGCTCTTATTTTTCTTATGTTTATAGATATATATATGTATGTGTGTGTGTGTATTGTGTGTGTGTGTGTATTTCTCATTAGTCCTAGGAAGACATGAGCAAATACAGAGAAATATAGAGAAATTATTTGATGTCTGTTGTGTAAAATCCTACATATATGTTAATATGTTTTAAAGGACAACTGAAAAATAATTAATCATAAATAGGCAAAGTTAGCAATACCCAGGATAATCCAAGATTATATCCGTATTTCATGTTCAGTTGGTTATTAATCTTAATTGCATCTGTGAAGCATTTACAGCAATTCAGAGATCAGTGTTTGACAGAATAATGGCCACTCGAAAGTGTCTGTGTCCCAATCCCCAGAACCTATAAATCTGTTATCTTACATGGCAAGGGGAATTTTGTAGATGTGATTAAATTAAGGTTATTGAGAAGGGGAGATTATGGTGGATTATCTGAGTAGGGTGAATGTACGACAAAATTCCTTATAATTCAAGGAAGGGACAGAGGGCCAGAGTCGA
This sequence comes from Mellivora capensis, assembly GCA_004024625.1. NCBI lineage: Eukaryota > Metazoa > Chordata > Mammalia > Carnivora > Mustelidae > Mellivora > Mellivora capensis. Next base: position 63,376 of record PISX010010985.1, on the reverse strand, counting down.
GAGAGAATGAAAGGTGCCACCCTGATAGCTTTGAGGAAGTGCCACAGCCAATCAATGCAGGTGGCCTCCAGAAGCTGGGAACAGAAAGGAAAGGACTCTCTCAAGGACTCTCACCTAACATCTGCGGGAGGAAGGCAAACACCTGCATTGCATACTTTTGATCTCCAGAACTATAAGGATAATCACTTTATGTTGTTTTAAACCACTAAATATGTGGTAGTTTGTTACAGCAACAAGAAAGGAATACAAATGTCTTTAGAATGCTGCCTCTAGAACAATGCTGCTCTCCTTCCTCGAATTCATTCCTGGTGGCCAATGATCTTTTTTCTGCAGATGACCTGATATAAAATACAGCAAAACAAAATAAATCTAGTTATTAATACAGCAATGGCAAATTTAGTGTTCCGGGCACTGTACTAAATGTAACATGCAATATCTCTGTAAATTATGGGTTAGTTCCACTTTCACGTGTGAAAAAGGAGGCTCGGAGAATTTAGCCAGTTACTCCTATAAATACACGCAACTAATAAGTGAGGGAACCAGGATTTTTAGCCCAGTGATCTAGCTCCACATCTAAGCAGTCTTAATCATGTAGCATAATCCCTGTGGCTCTCTTGCTTTAGACACTAACTGTTTTTGGAGGTCTCTTGAGGAATTTAAAAATATGCCCTTATGTACTAGACAAAAGCAAACATGCATATTTCCTTGTATACAAATTAGAAATTTAACATATGCATGTCTAAAAAGAAATTAATTGATATGTGTTGTTTTAGCTCTGCTTTGATAGATATCAGAGACTTTCTGAAGGGGATGGTAGGACTGAAAGTAATAGAATTCGTTGAAATTCGGTTCAATGAACAGTAAGATAATCAAATACCCTCCCTAGGGCAGTGCAGTCAAACGATGTGCCTTTTTTCTAGACAGACAAAAAATGATTTACACTGTGAAGGTATTTAGCCTGAGAAGATCCGAACTTGGGGCATCTAGCTCAATCAGTTTCAGGAGAGAAAGGCTAGGCTGGATATCCTCGAGAGTATCCATTTTCCCAGTTTCCTGCGTTCTGAAGAGGGACCAGTAGCATACTGACCACTATAGAATGGACTTTCCATTCAAACCTTCTTCAGGTCCCAGAAACTGCTCTCTTCCCTTGCACACTGATTCCTAGGGCTAGTAACAGCTCTCTACTAGCCACCAGTTATTTAATTTTCTTTGTTTGATGCCTGTAAGCCTGTTGTGACAGAGTAAATTATCTCATTATCGAACTCTTTTTAGTTTATCCAGTTTGAGTGTTCCATCGTTTTTTTTCCCCCCAAAGCAATGGCTGATAAAAATTTACTAAAGGTATGAAATTTAAGTCTAAGGCAGCCTGCTGTGAATCATTTCCAAAACTTCTATCAAAATCTACTAGAAACATTAATAAAACCACATTTAATTTAAAAAGTAAATAAATTTGTCACTTATATAAGTGTATATTTATTTAAAACACCATTTAAATGACCATGTAGAAATTTTTAAGCTTTGTTCACATTCACACAGAATAGAGAGTAATCAAATTTTATGAAAGCATGTCACTTTCCAAGAATATTCACATTCTGAGAATGTGATTCTTATTAGATAAATTTATATATATATAGAGAGAGAGATTTATATAATGTATACAACTACATATAAATATTTGAGGTTTCATTAGGGTTTAAACATGCACATGTTTCAAAATTGTCCTTTTTTAATAAAAAAATTCTCTTTTATTAAGTCACTGTCCAACCTTGAACAGCTTACTAGGTTTTCTGATTCTACTTTCCTTTACCTGTGAAAGTGAAATAATAATGTGATTTGTTACAGAGACTTCTCTTGTCCAAGCAAAACCTTTATTTCCAGGAATATCTCCTCATCCTTTATAAATTACCTGGACTATACAATTGGTTTATGGATGATGAGAGTAAGGCATGTGGTCACTGCTGACCCAAGCATCTATTTGCTCGTGTGAAATACTACAGAGCTCTATTACTGTGCTGTGGAACCAGGAAAAGCACTTCATGTTGATTTTGGAGTTGAAGATCAACGTAACTAGATTCTTGAGCACAATAGCCCTAGGGAATCACCTGGACGTGTGTCAAACTTTATGTGAATGGGCAATAGATATGGTGTTTGTAGAGTCACTATGATTATTTTTAACAATACTTTAGCCAACTGACTAAAAATTATTATATTTTATGTTTATTCTATACTATTTAAATCTAGTTTAAATATTTACTTTGATTTCCTGAATTCTAATGGAGTACATGTTTTCCTAAACAAAAATAGAATTACTAAACATAAATGGGAAGATATTTTCATTAATTTTGGTCAAGCCCGTTTACTTCATAAACAAGAAAACTGATCTTTATACAGGCAGAGTGATTTTTCCAAAAAAGAAAGAGGGAGGCGGGAAGACAGGAAATAGAGACAGAGCATGTAATGTCATAAAAACTCTTTTGATGAACTGGACTATGTCAGAATTCTTCCACATACTTCTGACATTTATAAACTTTCCATTAACTCCTACAATCAGTTTTAATGCAATGAAATGAGAAAAAATATGTAATAAAAAAAGGAAATAAGGTATATGTTTTAGTTATAAGTATAGGAAAGGTATGGTCATGATCATAAGTATAAATTTTCATGACATAATTAGGTATGAATTACTGCTAATTTGCATACCAATACAGAAGGAGATTGAAATGATCAAATGAGCAATATTTTTCATATATTTTTGAAAACATACTAAACAATATTCAATGCAAAATATTAAAACTCATATAATTTCTATCCAGTCTATTTTTATTGTCATAGAGTAAGTTGAATTACATATGTAATAAAAGTCTGTAGGATATTAAAGTGACTTGCTAGAATGCTCATTAAAATTAAAAGCCAAAATGAATTGGAAGACATTTAAAACCCTATTTCATCAATTTATTTTAAATGAGATCTTAAAAGCTAACAATTAAGAAGCTTTGGATCAGAGTTGAAGGAACTATTATTGTTGACCTTGATTAAGTCTGAAAATATTTACTGGGGTTAGGAAAAAAAATTCTGAGTCTCTTTCTGAGTGACGATTATTATCAGTATTTTTATAAATATTTTCCATGAAATTAGACAAATTCAGTCTGAGTTTAGCATTTCACATAGAAATAGAGCATTTGTAAATTGTAAAATAAGTGAAATTCTCTATAGAACAGTTGGTTTAATGTCAAAGAAGGATATAGAAAATTTATTTTTTCTATTAGAATTCAATGAAGTTGATATTATTCCTATGAATTTAGATAATTATGTTCCTAATATGAAAATGATTGAATTATGTATTTCATTAGTGGCTTTTGCTAAGTACCTTCCATATTATAGTTTTCTGTTCAACATTATTCTCAGGAAAGTTTTGAAATAATTCTTAATGTATGGGTTCTTATAGTTCATGAAAAACTGGTAGTAATATCCCATAGAAAATAAGCAAAATGAGTTTGCTTTTAAGAAATTCAAGACCAAGGATGAAATTGCTTTCTTAATGTTTGTTGCTGGAAAGCAGCCTGAACTTTTCCAAATTCAATTTAGATATGAAAACAAGTATTGTTCTGGGCCTAAGTAAAAAATAGCCTAGGTCCAAATGAAAATTCAGTTTCTTCTAAAACTACTCTTCTATTTTTAAAATGATTTTCCATGAAGCATAACTGTTTATTTGTTTGAATTTGAGTGAGTTTTAAAATGTGCTACTGTATCAGTATGTCTGATCATTATTTTAAATCTCCTTGAAATTTGATCCTATAAATACATAATTGTATTTAAGTTCCAAAGTCAAAGAGGTAAATAGAGGCTCCTGGGTAGCTCAGTTGGTTAAGCATCTACCTTCAGCTCAGGTCATGATCTCTGGGTCCTGGAGTCAAGCTCTGGGTTGGGCTCCCTGCTCAGCAAGAAGCCTGCTTCTTCCTCCCTTGCTTGGGCTTGAGTGCACTCTCTCTCTCTCTCTCTCTCTGTCAAATAAATAAATAAAATATTTTAAAAAATAGATAATAGAAATTTGAATTTACTATGAGACTTTTAGATCTTATATTTAATAGTTACTGGATTTTTAAAAATATACATATTTTCACTATTACTGTGTTTTTAATTTTAAGATTCCTAGGCCCCCCAAATCTTCACCATTTTAAACAAAATATATCATTAATTTACATTCATATTTTTCATCAGACATATTTACATGTAATATATTTCTTGTTTCAGGTAAGGGAACACAGCATGTTTGTATTAGTTTGCTTGGATGGTTCTATCAAAGTACCACAAAATGAGTATGCAGTTTAACAAAAATTGATTATGTCACAGTTCTGAAGACTTAGAATTCTGAGATCAAGCTATTGACAGAGTTGATTTCTTCTGGTGGCTTATTAGGGAGAATCTGTTCCATGCTTCTCTGCTAGCTGCTGATGGTATGCTGGAAATCTTTGGCATTCCTTGGCTTGTAAATGTATCATTCTGATATCTGCCTTTATGTTGCCATGGTTTCTCCCTATATGCATGTTTCTCTGTGTCAAGATCTTCCCCTTGTTTGTAAGGTTGCAGTCATACTGGATTAGGGCCAATGTTAATGGCTTCTCTTAACTTGATCATTTACAAAGACTCCGTTTTGAAATAAGGCTATATTCACAGTTACTGGGGGTTAGGACTTCACATCTTTTAAGGGGGGCACAATTCAACCCTAGCCAGTTTTTGAATATTAAATTCTCTCTACCAAAAAACAAAACAAAACAAAACAAAAAACCCTAGCAATATTTTAAAAATGACTAATCAGGCAATCAGTTAGGAGCACTATCTGTAAGAGCAGTGGGAAAAAGAAAAATATAAATAAAATGTGACCCTATCACTTAGCATATTTATAATCTGAATTTGAAGGTAGGAATTGTCTGCATGCAAAATGAGAAATCAGGGCATAATGACTTAAAGTCAGTGGGAAAAAAGTTAGGGTGTGGGGTTGATTCTGTGTCTTTCTACCTGTCTTAACTTCCATAAATCTATGTTTACTTATAAATAAAATGCAAATAATGAGAACATCTGCCTTATTGTGCTGCCGTGAAAATCAAATGCATTAAGTATGCAAAGTTTTTAGCAATATGCCTGGGATATAAGAAAGGGTTTACTACTAATAATAAAAATAATAATGTAGCAATAACTAATTCATGTTAAATCAAGAGTAATCCATAAGTATCAAATTTTAGGTGGTTAAGTCATTAAAAATTAGATGTCAGTGTGCAGTGGCATATTTCACAAAGACTTCATTGTAAAAAGGGTTTTAATTGTGTTAATAGTTACTAAAACCATTGCAAACTCAGAACTCAGCCTCTCTACTTGTTTTCTCTCACACACTGCTTTGCTTTTGAGTGCAGCAACCTATGAATCATCTGTACAAGTTAACAAGGTTTTCTGATAAATCACTGAGGGCATATTCCCCTTGAAATACTGCTGCTCATTTATGCAGCTAGTTTATTTGGATCACATAAATTCTTTGGTCTAATTGGATAAAGGGTGAAATATTACTCAAAATCAGAAGAAAAAATGATTTTTTTATGCATCAAAGAACAAAATTCAATGTGGTATTCAATATAATGTTTAAACCAATTTTACTGATAATTTGAAAGAATATTGAATGTACTGTAGGTGAAGAACACATTAATCCATCAGTTCTTTATCAGAGAAATATTATAACTTTACATCTGTTTAAATTTGTCTTTTATTCAGTCATATTATCTAATTAGTTTGCAATTACACTTTGGTCTGTGGTCTCTAAAAGTGCCATGAAAAAAGTTTAAATAATTCAAGTTCAGTTGTAAAATTGCAATAAGACAGGGTAGATTTTAAATTTGAAATTCAATTTCAACCTGGTCACAGACTGTAATAGAGAGCATAATGGAAGTGCTATGGCACCAGAGATGTTTTATTATTTATCATGGAATGTAAATGACATGCTGCACACCATCAACATAAGCAATTCACAGAAACTGTATTATGGTCCTGAGAGTTATTTATTAGAATAGGTGTTGGACTAGCATTGAAGGGTAAGAGTTTGCATGGTTCTTTGAAATTTATTTATTCTTTCTATCCACCAAGGTCACTCAACATGTTCACTGTTTTCAAATGATCTGTTAGTATATAATATACACATTTCACTAAAAGTTGATTTCCCTCCTGCCTCTCCTTTGTACACATCCCTTACAATGAAGTTTCTTACAGTGCTGGAATCAAGTTTGGTGAACCAGCCCTGAAGAACCACCTTGAAGTTTGAAATGACAACAGTAGTAAGTTTAACTGCCTTGCTAGGAGGACCATGGAGCTCACTCCAAATATGACAATACCTTTTTACATGTGTCACTTATGATCTGAATAGTAGTATAGTATAGTAGTCTAGAAATGATTATGCTTTGGGAGGAAACATAGCAATAAAACACACTAGGAGAATAAAGTACATAACTGTAATTGGCATTTCATTCGTTTAGAAATAAAAATAACTTGGGGCGCCTGGGTTGCTCAGTTGATTAAGCCACTCCGTCAGCTCAGGTCATGATCCCAGAGTTCTGGGACCAAGTCCCACATCAGGGTTCCAGCTCTGTAAGGAGTCTGCTTCTCCCTCTGACCTTCTCCCCTTTCATGCTTTCTCTCATTCTTTCTCTCTCTCTCTCAAATAAATAAATAAAAATTAAAAAAAGAATTAAAAATAACTTTTCCACAAATTTCAATGCTTATATTATCTAAATTGGAAGATCTTTCTAAAGTCACTACATATGGAAAACCAGATAATAATTAGCAAGATTCTTACAAAACATCAATCTTACAAACCATCAAGAGTAAGAGGAGGTGACTACTTTAGAGAAATATTCCACTCAGGCAATTATGAAGCTTGTAAAAGTAGTTTTATCTTTTTTCCTGAGAACACAGGGTCTCTTTGGTCTGAATTTTAATGAACAAATTGTTCACTTTTGGCCTGAGCCTTCCATTTTCTGATTCATCCTGACAGCCTCTTTTAATCACATGTTAATTTTTGAATCAGTGTTTAATAGGATAAATTAAATTTCTCCATGTGACATTATTATCATACTCTAATTGTACATTTTTACAATTAAAATTAGGAAACTTTGATTAGAGTTTTGAGAGTCCAAGACTTTAAAATTTGTTTCATTTAGTCAGTTGGATGGCTAACCACATTGGTCCATGGATTTTAAAAGTTTAAACCTCAGTGGTCATCTCTTACCTATATAACAAGGAAAATATTTGTCTGTAGGACTCCAGATTGAGTAAAAAAATGTATTAGAAGTCCTAAACCTTAAACATTATGAAAACTTTAATGTGTCCTAGTATATTATAAAAACACAAAAGCCCATCAAAAGACTAAAACAAAGATGAAAGAAATTAGAATTTACAGTGCAAGATGATACAACCTCTATGATTATAAGATTTAAAATATCCAGCAGTTTATAATGAGTGACAAATTAAATAAATATAATTTCACTTCTGAAATGATTTCATAATGGAAATTCAGATTCAGTCATGTTTGGATTTGGAATAGAGAAGTCACTCAAAATACATCCACACTTCAGAAAATGATTATTATTCCTTAGGATATTATATATTAAATTTGTAAGTTACTAGATCTGCCAGAATCTTTAGGACAGGTTAAAAAACAAATTCTTACTGCATTAGATAGAAGAAAAAGTTAATGCATTTTAATTTAAAACCATCTTTTTCATCATTCTTTTGAAAAATTTCTTAATATTTTAGACAAAAAGACTTCCCACAGTCATCATATACTTTCTTTTTTAAATTAAAGTTAAGCATCAAAAATATCTCAAATCTTTAGCTTAAATACCAAATTACATCTACTATATTATATATTATGTGCTTATGCCAGTGCACATACTCTAAAACACATTATATAATATCAAAACATATGTTATAATGACTATTTTAGGGATATGATTATGGAATATAAAAGAAAGTAATAAAAAATTCAAGTGTGGGCTTTTAAAAAAAGATTTATTTATTAATTTGAGAGAGAGTGCAAACGAGTGAGTGAGCAGGGAAGGGACAGAAGGAGAGAGAGAGACTCTTAAGCAGGGTCTGAACTCAGGGCAGAGCCTGACATGGGGCTCAATCTCATGACTCTGATATCATGACCTGAGCCAAAACCAGGAGTCAGACCCTTAACTGACTGAGCCACCCAGGTGCCCCATCAATGTGTTTTAAGGTAGCAATTTATTTAATATAATTAGAGGGGGTATTCTACTTTAGAGAAAACTGAAGGCAACAGTGTTCTTGATCATTTATAAATAATACCAAATGTAGTAGTAGCTGAGCTTTTAAAAAAAATTACATTCTTCAGTTTCTCAAAGCAATCCTTAAGTCAAGCCCCCTCTTTCTGTGTATATATAAAGAATTTTTTACATAACAATATGTATGTGAATATATAGATAACATAGAAACACATATTTATAACATAGATATACCTATGTGTTAAATATAGTTTATTCTCTAAACACTAATATGGAATCGTGAATTGATTTAAATAGTTCTACCTCCCTACCTCTAATTCCTATGCATTAATTTGCTGTATAGATAAATCTTAGATGGTAAACTATGAGTCTATTATTTTGAACTGGCAAAGATGCTAAAGAAAACTTAAAAGTAGACGCAGTGCAGAAATAATCTTTCTTAATTTGCTCCATCACATATCAAGTAGGATTAATAGGCTGTGAGCCTTTGTATTTATTATAATGCACCGACTTTCCATCTATCACATTTGAGTTTCTTCAGGGAGGTGAAAGCAGTACATCTTCTTCAATTTATCTTGTGATATAGTATAAAATGGCAAGTTGCTGTTTTCTTCATTAACTTATAAAAGAGCTAAAATTTCTGTAAATAGAAATATAATGAATGTTCAAGATCATTTACTGTGCTGAAATAAACCTGCATTCCAATAGCTGCTCTGCATCCGGCTATCAGTAAAACTTTGAAGATTGAGAAGGGAAAATATTTGAAGTTTTTTTAGAAGTATTTTCTTCTCAGGTTAGTGTGTACTTATTAATTAAGAGGTATGCACCATGTTCAGTATGAAGTAAAAATGAAAAAATGAGTAGTAAAGGAAGCTGATTTCATGTTTAAGTAATTTCTTTTGTTTTTATTTCACTTATCTCAAAGTTTTAAAAAAAACATTGTATTCAGAATTAAAAGGAAAGAATAGAAACAGAGTGATAATAGCTTTTGTTTGTAAATGGGTTTCCAACTTTTCTTTTATATCTATATATATAAAATCAAACACATATTAAGCTTTTATGATGTGGTAGGACAGAATCTGGCCTTATACTGAGACATGCAATACAAAAGTGTAATGCCGGAGAGAGACCGAAGTCCGTGGGTGGCCCTGTCAGTAAGGTTGTCAGAACAGGGTCGCCTGGGTGGCTCAGTTGATTGAGCCACTGCCTTTGGCTCAGGTCATGATCCTAGAGTTAAGTCCTGCATCAGGCTCCCTGCTCAGCGGGGAGTCTGCTTCTTCCTATGACCTTCTCCCCTCTCATGCTCTCTCTCTCAAATAAATTAATAAAATCTTAAAAAAAAAAAAAGGAAAAAGAAAAAAAGATTGTCAGAACAGCAGAACAGCTCACATTTGAGCAAGAATCCTGACTGGAATGAATGAGTTAGAAACGAGACTGTCTGCCATGAGAGCATTTTGAACAGTAAGAACTGCAAGAGCAAGGAGTGAGGGACTCCTAGGGACTTAACTGACACATTTGACAATCAGCAAAAAAGCCAATTAGGGGAAGAATAGGAAGGAATTAGATTAGAGAAATAGCTTGTGTTTTGTCACCACAAAATAAAGTTTCTGTCAGATTTTAGTCAGAATTACTCCTTTTTTTGGTATCAAATAATATTCAATGTCATCTAGTTTGGAATGGCTAAGACTGTAGATCCAAAAAGTAGATTGTTATAAAATTATTTAACCCAAACAATCTAGTGCCTCTAGGAAGCCTGACAATTGATCTAATAGACATAAATGAAAACTGGAGTAGAACCAGTAAGAAATGAATTTTGCTTCATTCTTGAACTAGTACAGTGTGAAATGTCTGAGTTTTGGGGGAAGCTTATAAAATTATAAAATGTCAAGAGCAATCATCACACTACCCTCCTTAAAAGGGCTGGCATTCTCCTTTCTCCAAATTCCCTAATCTCATCTCACACCTTTCACACCATTTTACAAAATGTTAAGCTCAAATATATAAGATATATTAATGTCCTTTAAAAAAAAATTATGAGGAACACACCTGAATTTTAATAGAGTGATGTTGGTTGACATTGCTTTGAGGGCAACTGCACACCACAGGAATCAAGCTGCTTCCCAGTAACAAACCTTTGCTTCCATGGTAATTGTTTTGTGTCAGAGGATTTTTCTGAGACTTTAAGAAAGTGAGGCTTTGCCCTAGATTGGATACTATCAGGAAGTGGAGATAATGCTATTAATTGGTATCTTAATATTTCTTATCTAGAAAATAGGAAGAGTATGATGTTACAGTTGTCATTGGTAAAGAAGTGGCAATAATTTGCTTTAGCCAGAAATGGGACTATTTGGCTATTTCTGTAGTTTGGACAATGTTACTGCTTTTTCTAAATTTATACATGAGTAGGGGTGGTCTTGCTTTGTCTTGATCCATTGAGTTTCCCGAGGGGTTTCATCTGATGTTGCTCTTAAATTATTTATGAAGAAGAACGCCATGGTATAGCTCTGAGGCCTGTACAAGTTCTTAGCAACACCAAAGCCTCGTTGAAAGTACGAGGCTCTAGCTCCAGGCCAGCTCCAGGCTCTCAGATGCTACTTTTCTATTCTTTTAATGTATTTGTCAGGTTTGGGAAATGAGAGAATCCAGCTTCATGGAAACCCTCAACAATTCTTCCTATTTTGTAAGAGGCTATTTAAGACTTGTATTAAATGTTTTGAAGAAATCATTGAGGAAGACATCTGGGCCTGGATATTTATTTGGGGAAGGTTTCTTAATTACAAATTTATTTTCTTAAAATTAGTATTGAAAACTCAAATTTCCTATTCTTTTAGTTTTTAAAACTTTTGCATTTCTAGAAATGTGTCCATTTCTTCTAAATTTTCAAATTATTGGAAAAAACTGTCTCAAACATACTATTGTATTTAGTACACATTTGTTATATTTTGGTGATTTTTTCCTTTGATATTTTATATTGTTCTTTCTTTCTTTCTTCTTTCACTTTTTCTTCTGATCATTCTATTAAATAAGGTTTTCAGTCTTTTCAAGGAATCAACTTTGGCAATGTTGTTACTTGATGGTATGTTTGTTTTCTATTTTATTATTTCCTTCCTCTAAGTTCAGTCAGTGTAATCCCCAGTTTTTTTGTTTTCTAACTTCTTGAGATGGCTGTCTAGTTCATTTTTTAAGGCTTTTCTTTTTTCCATCTTATACATTAAGGTTATACATTTTCTTCTGTTTACCACAAGTTTTGATTTAACTTTTATTACCTAATTCAGAGCAATTTATAATTGCCATTGGGTTTTCTTCTTTGACTTTGAGTTATTTAAAAGTGTATTTAATTTCAAGCATTTGGTGATTATTCATTTAGCATGTAATAAAGATCTGGATCAATCTCTTTATTGCTGTTGACCATTTTGTCTTGAGACTTTATGTTTGTTGGGCCTTATCATCTACTATGTGACCACATGAACATTGCCAGTTGTGGTGTTTTACATATGTCAAATAGAGTTTGATTGTGTTATTCACACCTTCTATAACCCTGATGGTTTTGTTGTATTTGTTCTGTCTTTCCAGGTGTGCTATGGATTTTGTTCTTTTTCCACTTTTATTTTTATTGATTTTTTGCATAAATATTTTTGAGGTTTCGATAAGGTGCATGCAAATTTTAAAATATTTCCAAGTTGATTGATTCTTTTGCCCTCAAATAGCTTTCTCTACCTCTGCCATGCCATCAGGTGATCTATTTCTAGAAATACATTATGCCTTAAAGTTTTTATCAACTTTTCTGCAGATAGTGATTTAATGAAATACATTTCTCTGTCCTTTAATTTCAAACATTCTTTATCTTTACATTTAAAATATGTATCTTGTAAGCAGCATATATTTTATTTATTTATTTATTTATTTTTGATTCAATTAGCTAACATATAGTACATCATTAGCTTTTGGTGTAGTGTTCAATTATTCATTAGTTGTGTGCAAGGCCCAATGCTCATCCTATCATGTGCCCTCCTTAATGCCCATCACCCAGCTACTCCATCTCCCCAGCCCCCTCCCTTTCCACAACTCTCACAATTTGTTTCCTGGAGTCCAGAGGCTCGCATACGTTTCTTTAAAACCAATCCAAAAATCTTAGTTTTATAATACCAGTTAGTCCATTTACATTTAAAGTAATGACAAATATAAATGGGACTTATATCTGTCAATTTACCACTGATTTTTATTTGGATCATCTATTCCAGGTCTCATTTTCTTTTCCCTCTTTGACATCTTTGTTTAATGAAGTATTTAGTTTTTACCTAAATTACCAAATCATGCTTGATTTACTAAAGTCAAATACATAATAGATTGTGGGTGATAGTGTACAAGAGTAATTTTCAATTCCTTTTCTTCTCTTAAACACATGCCATTCCACACATCTAGATGTCAGTTTAGCCTATCCTAGGGACTTACCTTTACTGTGCAATATGGCAGAAGTGACACTGTAGTTTCCACCTACCTCCTAAGACCACTGTAAGATTATACATTTTTCTCTTAAATTTGGAACATCAAAAATACATAATATTGAAAGGGCTATAGAGCAACAGGTATTCTCCTTCTTCACTGGTGAGAATGGTCCAGCCACTTTGAAAGAGAGTTTGGCAATTTCTTACAAAACTATACCTACACTTATCGTATGATCCAGTAATTATGTTTCTTGCCAAGGATTGAGGGGATGGGAGGGATAAAAGGGCAAAACACAGAGGATTTTATTATTCTCTGTATAATATTATAATGAAGGATATGTGTCATTATACACTTGTTTAAACCCATAGAATGTACATTTTCAAGAATGAACTCTCAGTTAAAGTATGGACTTTGGATAATTATCATATGTTAATGTAGGTTTATTAACCATAATAAATAATACCACTTTGGTGAGTAATGTTGATAATGGGAGGCTATGCATGTGCAGGGGCAGAGAGCATATGGGAAATATCTGTACCTTCCTCTCAATTTTGCTCTGAACCTAAAGCTGTTTTTTAAAAAAATAAGGTATTTTAAATTTTTTGGAATGTCTATAATAAAACAAATGGTTGAAAATTAATGGTGGGTCTTTTTGGTATAGTAATCAACACAGTTAAAATACAGGAAAAAATTCCCCCCAAAATAGGTCAATCTAGTCCCCCACATACTTTCAATCAGACACTGGATGGATATCTGTCTGTGGTGTTGAAAAGAGATCCTATATTCACTGACCAGAGTGGTATCAGCAAAATCCTTAGCAGCACAAACAAACCTTCTCAATATTGAATTATCTCTATATAACAAATGTGTAATATAATTCTTGCAGCTAGTTTTTAATTTTGTCTGGAAGAGATTGGTGAGTAAATAAGAAACCATACCAAACTGTAGAATCATTTCTACAAATGCATCACTGAGATATTTTTAACTGTGACATTTTCATTAATCTATGCTATAAATTAAGCAAAGGTAAGGTATAATGAATTTTATACAGCATGATTAAGTACCAGGATTCAGGATTAAACTCATTAAATTAAACTAATAATTTAATAACTGTTAATATAACTTCAAAAGAAAAAACTTAAATAGGATTTACAATTTTAGCAGCACACAATTTAAAGAATGTATTTTAATACATTAACATTTTCTTTATAACAGTTCTAGATATTCACTTACATACTTTTTCACATAACACACTGTAATTATAGTAATAAGATTTTTGTCTTCGATCCATTTTTTCTTATATTTTCACCAAATATTTTAATTGAAATATAATACATATTGAACATTAGTAATCATTATTATGTAATATTAATAAAGCAAAAATGTTCATAATGTTTTATGAACTATCTACATTCAATTTTACATTCAGCTTAAGCTGTAAGGTGAGTTCCACATTCAAGTTTCTATTTTTACTTATGATATATATTTAAGGTATAGAAAATCTTAATTCACAACTTTGGATCACTAGTAAAGATAAAAGTGACCTGATATCATCAAGGGCTCTGGATCTTTAAATCAAACTGATAGTAAAATTATGGAGAGATTTGTTCTTACTTTCATCAAGTAGTCAATCTTTAATTCAAGCAGTATGATTTAAGCTTGAATGTTTTAAGTTAGGTAATAGTGGGTAATGAATTTTCACTTAAATTTTTCTTTGGATCTAGAAAATACTTATTTTCTTATACTTTGTTGTAGAAATAACATATATTTATTTAATACTCCTGAGAACATATTTATGAGCACATATATGGATTTTTTTTGCCTCTAATGCATTTAATATCAAGTACTGGAAAAATTATGTATTGTATTTTGGAACACCACCTAGTCTTTTTTAAAAAAAAATCCTGATCTCTTGAAAGTTCAAGTTTTCTAGATACTGAACATTTTTCTGAGATAAGACACTTGAACAAAATTACTTAGAATCACATTGCATGTATCAATTTTCAGTCACAAACTTCTCATGTGTGAAATGTAATTTTATTTTTCTCTCTACCTTAAGGTGCTTTCTATCTTGAACTCCTATTCTTCTTAGCTGGGTATATAAATGAGTCATTTACAGAAAAAAAAATCTGATTATAGTGATTGCAGTAATCTTAAGTTTATAACTGAGTCATATTCAGGTATAAAACACGTTTTCTGGGCACCTGGTGGCTCAGTTGGTTAGTTGGCTGCCTATGGCTCAGATCATGATTCCAGCTTTTTGGGATCAGCCGCATGTTGGGCTCCCTGCTCCATGGGGAACCTACTTCTTCCTCTGCCTCTTTCTCTCTCTCTCTCTCTCTCTCTCTGTGTGTCTTTAATGTCTCTCATGAATAAATAAAAGATCCTAAAACAATAAAAAATAAAAATGAGAAAGCCTAAAACAATTATTTAATTAGGACAGAGGTTTCTTTTCCTTGAATAAAATGAAGTCAGGAGAAAAGCAATGCAGAGCTAGCCTGGTCCTTTGATGATGTCCAGGGTTCAACTTCCTCTAGATTTGCGGCTGCACCATTCTTACTGTGTGGCCTTCCACACTCAAGGTGGCATCCTAATAGCTGAAAATGGCCTTTATGGTTTTTGTCATAATGTTTGTATTATAAGCAGGAAGAAGAGAAATGGGGAGAGAAGAAAAAAGGATCTTTATATAAATAAGTATATCCTCATTTTTAATGATGTTTGGAAACCATACCTGATTGCATCTGCTACATACTATTGACCAGAATCTAATCTCAAGGATAACTACATATTCTCAGAATTTGGAAAATCTAGATTTTTCCAGCAAGGTACATTGCTGCCACAAATGAAGTTATGGTTCTGCTTATACTTTTCTCCTAAACACCATACTTTATAACCATCTGCCTTTTTGACATTTATACTTAAGTACAGTAAATATTACCTTTGCACATATATTTGTAAGACAAATACTTAATATTTATTATTTGATTAATATATCCAGAGAAGAAT
The DNA here is from genome assembly GCA_004024625.1 of Mellivora capensis. NCBI lineage: Eukaryota > Metazoa > Chordata > Mammalia > Carnivora > Mustelidae > Mellivora > Mellivora capensis. The sequence continues at coordinate 47,639 of PISX010010985.1, read as the reverse complement.
TTGTAATCTTTCCTTCCAGACTTCTGTATCTATAGTGTCTCATGAATAGGGAACACCATTATTCTAGTTGTTGAAATTAAATTAAACAATGGGGACTTATGCTGAATTTTTCTTCCCACATGCTACCTTTACAGTGTACCTCTTGTTGACTTGACCTCAGTATACATCCATATTCGGACCACTTTCCTGACTTCCAATGCTAATGCCCTAGCCAAAATGACACCTGGATTTTACAGTAGAATTCTAACTGGTCTATTCTAACTACTATATTAACTGGTTTATTATCAGTATAGCAGCCTGACTGTGTAATCCTTTAAAAGTACAATTCAGATTATGTCATTACACAGGCTTTCTCTAACTACCTTTTCTTCAATCATTCTGCTCTTAGAACTCTGTCTTCTTTGAAATATTTTCTACATTTCTTCAATAGTATCTATAGTGGAAGGTCCTCATACTGCCTAATCCTTCTACTTGAAGTTTTTTCCCCTCAGCCCATGGTTCACAGCCTATATTCCTCAAATATTGCTCTGATTTTAATTATCAAGGGCAGCTTTTCTCTGACCAACCCTATCCTTTTTTTTCTTTTTTTCCAGGAAAAAAGCATAATAATTTAATTCATAGTATATTCATCTAGATTGCTATATCTTTTTTCCCTGGATCTCATTTTATACCTAGGTTGAATGATGTGAAATTAATATTTTCATAGTTCAAAATTAGTCAATTATTGGTAATTTCATATAGTTCAATTTATTTTTTTTTATTATGTTCAGTTAGCCAGCATATAGTATACCATTAGTAGCATATAACCCAGTGCTCATAACAACACATGCCCTTAATTACTTGTCACCTGGTTATCCCCTCCCTCACCCCCCTCCCTTCTGTAACCCTCAGTTTGTTTTCCTGAGTCCAGAGTCTCTCTTGGTATGTCTCCTTCTCTGATTCCTTCCCATTCAGTCTTCTTTCCCTTCCCCTGTGGTCCTCCATGTTATTCCTTATGTTCCACATATGCATGAAACCATATAATAATTGTCTTTCTCTGCTTGACTTATTTCACTTAGCATAATCCCATCAAGTTCCATCCATGTTGATGCAAATGGTGGCTGTTCATCCTTTCTGATGGCTAATATTGCATTGTATATATCTTCTTTATCCATTCATCTGTTGAAGCACAGCTTGGCTCCTTCCACAGTTTGGCTATTGTGAACACTGCTGCCATGAACATTGGGGTATTTGTGCCCCTTCTTTTTAATACATCTGTATCTTTGGGGTACTTAGTAGTGTAATTGCTGGGTCCTAGGGTAGTTCTATTTTTAACGTCTTGAGGAACCATCTCTAAAGACAAGGGAAACAAAAGCAAAAATGAACTTTTGGGACTTCATCAAGATAAAAAGCTTCTGCACAGCAAAGGAAACAGTCAACAAAACTAAGAGTTAATCCATGGAATAGGAGAATATATTTGCAAATGACATTTCAGATAAAGGGCTGGTATCCAAGATCTATAAAGAACTTATCAAACTCACACTCAAAAACAAATAAACCAGTCAAGAAATGGGCAGAAGACATGAACAGACATTTCTCCAGAGAAGACATACAAATGGCTAATACACACATGAAAAATGTTCAACATCACTAGCCGTCAGGGAAATACAAATCAAAACCTTAACAAAACAGGAAACAATAAATTTTGGCAAGGATGTGGAGAAAGAGGAACCCTCTTACCTTGGTGGGAACACAAGCAGGTACAGCCACTCTGGAAAACAGTTTGAACACCCTATTCTTAATTATAAATGATGTGCTATTTCCCTGGATGATATTCTCTCAATTCCTCTTCTTTTTTTTTTTTTATGATTTCACTTATCATTGTTCTATACCAACATTCATTATTTATCCAGTGTCAACTACGTCTACCATACTGAGAAGTGACGTTTATAAGGGGAAGGTTTTGTATGCTAGAACCTCATTGCTTATATTGTTTATCCCATAATATGTATTAATAAAAATAGTTAATGAATATATGGATAAATGAATAAAAGTGAATGAATAAAGAAGAAAGGAATAGTAGATACTATATAACAGCTACCATTCAATGCAACAGTTGGAAATGTATTTGAGAAGCCTGTCACATGAAGACACTAATATTCTAAATATAGGCCTAGACTCAAGGGGAAAATTGGTGTTGGAATATTTTAGGGCATAGGTGATCTTCGAAGTAATTGGTTAATAGTAAATGCATGTAGAGTAAGAAAAGTCACTTTTAAAAAATCTAAACGTATATAGCACCCCATGACTCCTGAAAATTCTATTTAAAATCACCTATGTATAAAGGCAATACATATAGCTTTGTGTATCCAGGAAAGGAGCTTGAATCAGGTTATATGTAAATTCCCACTCAAGTTTTTAAGTCTATATCTCCAACAAAGACAAATCACCCCGTACCACCTGGTACTGAGTCAGTTCTAATCTCTTAGAGACATGTTTTAAATTCTTATTATTGACAATGCTTAAAGAATATTTTCTTGGATCTTTTCCAAATCTACAGTTTTATAGATGTGAAGTAATAATAGAATACTCCAATAGTTGGAATAGCTGGTCTTTATCTTTCAAATTCATTCATTTGAAAATGAATATAAAATCAAAGTAACCACTTTTAATTCAAGCTTCTGAAGGAGTAGTCTTATCTAAGTCCTTAGAATTAGAGGTTTCGTAGGCTATGCGACTACAGGCCCACTTTCTAAAGTATTTATTAATAGAAGTACCTTCACTAAAGCAGTAGATATAGCCTTTTCCCTGGCCAGTAGGCAATTTTTATTAAAAAAAAAATAGAGAGCCATTTTCGGGTTTCAGCATATGCTAGAATAAACTTATTGATTTTACTAAATTTTATTTTTCTTTTCTTTCTCTTGGAAATACAGTCTGATAAATATTGCTTGGCTATTGCTCTCTCTCATATATTTGATTTGAGTAAGTCTGTCAGTCAACTTGTATACTACAACAAATGCTGCAAGTACTGATTTGGCTGATTAAGAGGATAACTCTGCCTCATTTGTGGTGTTCATTCATCTATTTCTCCTGGCAATTTAAGCTGCTGGATTCATCCAATTGAGTTCTTTACTATTTCATCTGGGGTTGTGTTAAAGTTACTTCCCTCCCAAGATACTCCTGGTGGAGCTGTGGTAATTTTTCTAATACTATCAATAACAGATTCTCAACTACAACTAAAGGGACCCAAAATCAGGATCTTTGTTGGACTCCTCTATCTGTTACCTGGAGTAGATAAGCATAGTATACTTTCAAGAGCAAAAGCAGAGCAAGAGTGTCAATGGCCTGGAGTTGCTCTAGCTGCATCCTTTTAAACCCATTTTGTGTATATGTAAATTTAGCTTTGATTGACATTTTTGATCAACAACTGTATCACATTTTGCCATCTGCGGTCATGCCTACCAGTGATGCATTTTTGTATTATGTATTGTATATTTATGAGTGTCTAAAGAGCTTTTGTTGTGACATTAAATGTAGTTAAGGACAATTTGTACCCGTTGTGTGCATGATCAGCTCTTAAAAGTTAAAAGTCCACTTGTGGCTTTTAAATCAGTTCTGTGATTAGGTCTTTTCTGTTCTGTTAGCTCTCAGAGGTGGCTCTGAAGGTGTGGCTGTTGACCCTCCAAGACACTGAGCATGTGGCCAGCACCTGCTTTATTCCTCCTTGCTCATGCCTAATTGACTGCCTAACATATCCATTTCAGATTTCTTTATCAGTCAAAAACTGCCCAAAATTATCATTCTTAAGCTGGGAATGTTGAGAATTTAAAAAAAAATTAGAATACTATCAATAATTTTGAAAACAGACTATTTTTCTGGTATCATGTATGTATATTAAGATCCTGAATAGCACATAGAAACGTAATTTAGAATGTATAATGGTGACAGGGATGGAAAACTTGTAAGTCATTTAGTCTATTATAGAACTGAATGCAAGCATCATTTCCGTAACATTGCAGACACTAAACAATCAGCTTTTTTCCCCTGTCATGAGAAACAGATGGTAGCAATAGATTTTATGCAATGAAACATCATAGCAAAATGAAGCATGTTTATTGGGGTAAGAACATTAGTGTGTTCATAATATTGACTGGACAATAAAAATGTAGGAGACTATGGATCCAAACTTTTTCCCTCTTATTTGAGTTTCCAAGAAACCATTTAATTAAGTTATTTGAACCTGAACCATATGTTTGTGCTATATACTTGCACTTGCTGCTGATACTGGATGTTTCATATTTTTCTACTCTAATTTAGCTTTGTATCTTGTGTATATTCATTTTATTATTACAGTGTAAATGCAGACTTATACTTAACCCTCAAATTACCAAAATTCCCATTATTACTAGTCTTCCATTTGTTTATTCTTTCATTTATATGTTTCAATAAAATTTATGTATGATGTTTATTAATGCTATACCTTTATTGTTAAATTGATAGTTTTTATGACTATTTGGAATGGAGTTTATTTTCCACTTCTGTTTCAAGCTGGTGATTGCCAGAACAGGAACAAAATATTGATTTATGTGTCTTCTCTTGCATCCAGCCACTTTATCAAGTTATTTTATTTATTCCAATAAATTTTTAAAAGTCTCTTGAAATTTCTATATCTTATTAACATGTAGATATATTTTTGTTTTTGTATAATTTTAGTATCTAAATTCCTAAAAATTCATTTCAATATTGAACTTCCATTTCAATATTAAAAAAGTGGTAAGAATACATAACAATACTTATTCCACATAATTTTAAAGTTATTTCAGAATTTTACTGTTTATATTTCTAGTTGTTGATATTGCTAATTCTTTTTATCATTTAATAATCCCTTCTGTTTTATATTAACTTAGAATTTTTATTAGAACAGCTGTTGAAATGACTCAATTTACATTATAGCACCCATTACTAAAATCATAAGTTTTTATTTAATGTGTTAATATAATGATTCCCCTTCTACATTTTCTAATATTGAAACCTTTTTCCATTTTTGTATGGTTGATATAAAACTCTGCTTGGTCATAGAGTAGTTCTTTGAATACATGATCTTAAATTTTCTGTATCTAAGTGTATCTAATTGTGGTTGAAATCCTTCCATATTAGTTTTTCTTGGGGAAGGGAGTTATTAAATAAACTAATTTTTCAAAGAGAGGAAAGACTAATTTTTTAGTTAAAACTAAATGTTGGCAATTATTTCCTAAAATCCCTTTCTTTGCACCAATAGTAATGTTTGAGTAAATAGTCCAACCCAACTATATGTTTGAAACCATATATTCATAGTGAATTTTTCTATAGGCACAGACCTCTAAATCTGAACACATACATAAAACTTTGTTTTCTAGTAAATTTTTAGCTGAGAATGTATATGTTGAAATATATTATTAATTAATTACCTTAATTCCTTATTTACAGTTTAAACAGTATTGATTTTTGGTGTATATAAGTATAATTTATCAATTAATAAGTTTAAGGAGACTTACAAAATATATGTTATGATAAGTAGCTGAAATAAGTTTTGGGGAACAAAGGAGTTGAATACACACACACATACACACACAGCACCACACATATATGGTAGTCACATATATGACTTTTTAAAAGTTTTAGAATTCATATTTTTATAATATTTAAAAATAATGGGGGAAATTTTCATTTTTATATGTTCTGAAATAATTTAAATAATTTGGAAAAAAAACTTCTTTTCTCAGTTTTAAAGCATGTGGTCCTCGTGTCTTTGTTTCAGTAAGTCTGTCCAGTCTCTTTTGCTTTATTTGGATGTTAAAATTTCTGCTTCTTTGAGGATTAATTTTAGTCATTTACACTTTGATTATATTTATTTTCTCTAGATTTTAAAAGATGTACCCTGATAATTACATGCAGTATTGTCTTATAATCTTTTTAATGTCAGTTATATCAATGGTTATATTTAATTTCTTTTTAGGAAATAAATTTATTTTTATCTTCTATCACGTTCATTGAACTTTTTAAATATTTTCTGATTTTTTTCCACATTATTTCAAAAGTAATATAAAAACGGAATAGAAATTTCTAGAATGTTAAAGAAATGGTCCTATTACTAGAAATTCTAGTAAAAGCCTACTTAAATTTATTTACACTCTTTTGTTCAGCAATTAATAATTTTCCTTTTATCTACTTTCCATGGAACTTTTGATTTTATATTTCTAGTTCTCAAGAGAAATGCTTTGAGATAGTAAAAACTCATAAATTCAAAAGGAACTGACCACAGGTTCTTTTTTGTTTGTTGCTTTCAGCTTCTTTGTTCCTGCTTCTCAAAGTCACAGAATAGGTGTGTGTGTGTGTGTATTTCTTAACTCAGACAATACTTCTTGTGACTTGTAGTGCAGATTGACATTGAAATTCAATAACCATCAGTTAGGTAATGATTTAAGCAGCAGAATATAAAATGCTTAATTTGAGGGTTATCTATATAATTTCAGAATCTGCAAGCAATTATTCTGAAATTCACATGAAAGAAACAAGTTATTTTCAATATTCTTATATTTACATTTAAATCTATGCTGGATAACATGGTTTCATTAAAAATGGCAGTAATTTTGAATTCATTTTTTTTTTTTTACTTTCATCAACATAACTAGTACCTTACTTGTGTGTCCTTGCAACCAGATTTGATACAATGGCATAAATGGATGTAAATCCACCATCAGATTTGTTGAAAAAGTGTTTCAATACATTGGAAACTAATAGAATTCTCCATGATGCATCTTCTGGGTGACATTTTAAATATTGGCAAATAAAGATGAAGTAAAAGAAGGATTTAATTTATAGCAATTGGATAAGTTGATCAGGGACTGGCATCATTTTCTGTAAAGAATATTTGGAAAATATTTTAGGTTTTATTGGTTTTAAGGTCTCTGTTATAACTTCTCAACTCTTCTGCTGTGGGATGAGAGCATGTATGGAGATCATTTACAGAAATGGTGGGCTGTGTTCCAATAAAACTTTACACAATGAAACAGACTATGGACCAGGTTAGATGACCTAAACAACCTTATCACTGAAACAAATGAATTGCTGGATTAAAAAGGATGTTGAACAATGACAACAGGATGGAATTGTATAACACCAGTCCCCCAAATTAAGAGAAATCAGAAATCTTAGAGATAACTGTTAATACAGGCTTTGTTTTTGAGAATTTCTGGAAAAATGCTATTGTCCTAAATATCCCTGACTACTGATCCATTTTTTGTTCTATTTCACTTCCTATCTTCTAAAGAAAGTTTTCTTTACCTATCTCATATTCGCTTCTTGAAATATTTCAATTTTTTTCTTTCCATTATGATGAATCTTCTCTTGTGAAAGGCACAAATGACCTTCAGATTGCAAAATGCAAATCCATTTCTGTGTTCTTATTGGACTTTTTATTTTAGCAATATTTGACAAGAGGGGTTCATTCTTTCTTTATCCAAGCACATTTTTCCCTTCCCCTTTGGACATTCCATACTCCAACATGACTAGACTGTCATTGTCTTTTCTTCATGACTTCTCTAGAACTTCTGAATGTGGTTGCCTGAGACCTTTATATTCCCTATTTATATATTATGTTTAAGAAATTCCATCTATTTCATGGATATAAGATGCTATATACAACCTTACAAATGAAAATCTTCACTCTGATGGATTTTCTCAGCTTGGACTTTACTCTCTACATCTAGTCAGTATCTCTGTACTTTAATTCCTAATAGGCACATTAATTTTACATCTTTAAACCGTGAAAGCTTACTCCTGTGCATTGGCCCCCCCACACTCACTCACCCACCTTCCTTGCTTTTCCCTCAGTCTTCCTTAGAATAATTTCCACTCCCCAACCAACCAGCCACTCAAACCAAAACATAAAACATTTTTGATTACCCTATTTCCTCATATACATACCCATCCATTAGTTTTGATTAATTTGTCATATGCTTGGTGCACATACTATACTGTCAATAAATATTTACAGTATTATATATAATAACTCTGGAAATTGAACAATATAAAACAAAAAAACTTAATTTAATAGATATACCTAAGCAATGATTTAATCTATTCACTTATAATTTATTCACTTAACTTTGTACTTGCCATCTACATATCCTCCCTTTCTCAAAAATAATGACTTAATTAATTTTGTAATTGAGAGAGAGAGCTTTTATAGTAGCTTACAGAGCATTTGATTAAGAACGTAGATTATGACACAAAATGAGTATAATTACATAGATTCTTTCATAAAGCAAATATGCTTAAATGCTTACATGTCCACACTCAGCTAACTATAGGAGGAATACTTTGTAATCGCTTTAGAATGGAGACACATTAGTAGACAAAAAGTTGAAGTTAGAAAACCAGGCTAACCAATGTTAATGTACACCCTTAATATATTTATGAATACAACAATTTTTTAAAGATAGCAAAAACAAATACATTTCTACATATTGCTTGAAATTAATCAAAAACTATGTTAAGTGCAATACTAATGACCAGTCTGTCTAATACTGAAAATATTTTCAAAGTATGAGGCAATACTCTTTGAGGTAGATTTGATAACCAAAAAAATTCATGATCAGGGGAGCCTGGCTGGCTCAGTTGGAAGAGCATGCAACTCTTGATCTCAGGGTCGTGAGTTTGAGCTCCACATTGGGTGTAGACATTACTTAAAAAAATAAACTTTATTTAAAAAATCTTAATCGTAAATGTGTAAAGGTGTACATTTATTCATTTATTAAAGGTATAAATAAAATGTTTACAGTAGTCAATATAAAAAACTAACTGAAAACCTATACCTGTTTAGTATTGGAATTTTTAGACAACTAGTTCTGTATAGGAAAATATGCATTATAATAATTACTATTATATAACAATTTATAATAATTAACCAATTATGATGGCTTAATTGAAGGGAGGTGATACTAGCAAGTTTAACTAGAACTATTTATTCCCCAAATGCAAAATTTAAATAACATTAATTGTATTTAGGAGTGGTATAATATTTAAAAAACGAATCATAATCTCCAATTGTATTGTAAATTTAAAACGAATACCTTAAGATTGTTTGTCAGAGTGGACATTTACCAAAAAAAAAACAAAAAAAAAAAACTGTTCAGGGACAGGGGAAGAGTGTATGCCAGATGTACTGGCAAACTTTTTACTATATGTGACTGTATTAAGATAAACACTGTCTTTCCAGTATCTTGAAATCCTGGTATGTAGTATAGAAGTCAACAAACTCATAGAGGGGGCAAATCCTTTAAAGAACTGTTAATCATTTAAAGAATTAAAAAAAAATAACTAAAATGTCAAATTCAACCTAAAAATGTCTTGGAACCACTGTGGATTTTAATTTATTTTATTTTTATTTAATTTATTAAATTTATTTTATTAGTTAATTAATTTTATTTGGACTAGTGGTAAGGCATTTTTTGACCTTTGAAATGTTTCATGGTCTGATGCACTAATTGGTAGAATAAACTATTCCTATGGGAAAACACTAAGAGATGTTTGAGTTATACTTCAGGTTGTTTTTTATTCTAAACTTAGGGGTTAATATTCCTATTGAAAGCAGCCCAATTATATTTTAATTTTACATTGAGATTACAATTTTAAAATTTGTTTTTGATTAGTGGCTTTTCAGTTTTCATTCCCGTGTAAAAAGGTGTTTTGTTTTTTGGTTTTTTTTAGAAAAGACAATATCTCTTTAAAACATTTTTAATTTAAAATATGACCTAATTGAAACAAAAAAAGCTAATTGAAACAAAGTAAAAGATTTCATAATATTTATATACACTATATAAAAATATTTTTATTTTTAATTTGACATAATAAGGGGCAAATGTTAAAACAGAAGAGCTTTTTTTGTCTTTAAATTTTTTTTAAAAAATACGAAGATAAAATGTGGAATTTTTATACCAAACATAGAGAACTAAAAAGAAAACAAAGTATCATGAATACAACATAAGTAAAGACAACAACATTATTTTAAAACTCAGCAATTTTCCACAGAATTTCTCAAAACTAGCTTTTAGTTTAATTTTCTTCCTATTTATTTGCTCTACACATTTCCTCCCAATCTCTCACAGATGCTCTTATCTTCCCAATGTTAAAGCATTCTGCTCAATTTAATTGTTTCAAATATTCCTCAGTGCTTTCCCAAGTTTAGCTCAGCTATGACTTGTGAATAAATTATCTAATGCTTTCTACTGTGCAAAATAGAGCTTGGAATTGAGACAAGCAATCTTGACACCATAAGGACAAAATTCAGTATTTCTTGAGCGATAAGAGCCCTTTTTTAACCAAATGAAGTTTTTGATTACTCACTTTAATTAGAAAAGTAAGTTGGTCCAAATTTATGTATACCATGCATTTGAAATAGAGATGTCTGTTTTTCACCAATGTGGAAATATTTAGTTTAGTGGAAAACTCCCTTAAAAAGAGTAAATTCCAAAAAATAGTAATCATTTGATGATTCTGTCCCAAGATCCTCAAAGTATCTGAACCTCCCTAGATATTATTAAAAATTAAAAACATCACTTTGGAAATATTAGATTTAAGCAATATCAAAATTATAGTCCAGAAAATTATCAAAGTTCTGTTGGAAAAGTGGGAGAAAGAATGGGGACAAAACAAATTACTTTACAGTAATAAGAGTCCCTCTAGCTCTGTTAAATTTCCTTAATATTTGAAGGAAACAATTAACCCATTTTAGAAAAAAATAAAACAAGAAATTTTATAAACTAAGGTTTTAAACAAAAATAACTCCCAAAGACAACAAATTCTGATGCCATAGCTTAGATGAAAAAAAAATTATTTTTTTAAATCAAAGGAATAACTGTCAGAAGAACATCTTTTAATATATACTGTGGAAGGATAAACACATAAGCTTCTTTAAATGAAACTTCACCACTTCTAAATCACTTTACTTCCAAGGATTTGGCACACATATGTTAAGTGTTTACTATGTTCAAGAAAGGGAAACAAGTTCAAAGTAAATAGTAATTTCATATGGGAGAGAAATGAGCAGAGAAAATAAATGATTTTGTTGAGATAAATTCAAGCTAAGAACTTGGAGCAGTAGTACAAAAAAATCATGAATAGCCTTTATACACATTCACTTATTGTTCATATTGGGTCACGTTTGTCGTCCAAATGTAGTATAGTACAAATATAAATAGTTAGTCCTTGTGTTTGAATCACAGCCTAGACCCTTAGGATTTGAGGGCAAAGTCAGGCCATTTTCTGGGGACAACTATTCTTCTTTTGAGAAACAGTTTTTGTCCTCTGGGCCTTAGTAGAGAATAAAATATTAACCCTGAGCTCCAGTTACCTTGTGATCTGAGCATTAGGAATTGGGTACCATCTGACACAGCTAGCGATAAAGTTGGGCATGCAGACAGGACTTCATCAACTACAACGGGTATGATACAAGACTGGGCTGCAGCAGGCCCTGAAAGCATAAGTCAATTACTGAGAAAGTGGTCCAAGTGTCTATGTCATTCCTGCTACATTACTTTCTCTCTCCCAGCTGCACCGATGGCCTCAAGGGGGAATTCCCTACAATCAATTGACTGAGGAAAAGAAAACTTAGCAGTGGTTTCCAGGTAGTTCTGTGGTATATGCAGGTACCACCACAAAGTGAAGAGATCTAGCAGTATAAACTGCTTCCTGTGGCATCCCTGAAAGACAGTGAGGAAGGAAAGTCCTCTCAGGGGGTAGAACTTTGAGCAGTGCACATGATTTCAAATTTTACTTGCAAGGAGAAAATAGATGAGCAATTGCATACTTATTCATGGATTTGGGCCAAATAGTTTGGTTGGATGATCAGAGAGTTGGAAGGAAAATATTCAGAGATGACAAGAAAGTCTAAGGAAGAAGTATGTGGAAAGACATCTCAGAATAGCAAAAAAATGAGAAGGTATTTGTATCCCATGTCAATATTCACCGAAGTGGGACCTCAGCAGAGGAGGATTTTAATAATTTTATAGGATGACCCATTTTGGTATACAAGTCAGCCTCTTTTTCCCAGGCCCTCATATTATTGCCCAATGGGCTCAAAAACAAAATGGCCATTATGGGAGGTTATGCATGGGCTCAGTAACAGATTTCCATTCACAAAGGCTGGCCTGACCTGATAGCTACTGCTGAATGGCCAGTCAGTCAGCAGTAGAGACCAACACTGAGTCCCATTATGGCGCCATTCGTCAGGGCAATCAGTCAGCTACCAGGTTTGCAGGTTAATATTTTTGGACAGTTTCTATCATAAAAGAGGCTTTTTACTGGACTAGTTCAGTCTGGATACAAGTTTATCTTTCCTACGTGCAATGCTTCTGTCAAGACTACCACTTGCTTACATGTAGAATGCCTTATCCACTATCATAGTGGCACTGCTTCTGCTAAAAGAACTCACTTCTTCACAGCAAAAAAACGTAGCAAAAGGCCTATGCTCATGTGATTTCCCGGTCATGCAGTCCCATGGTGCCCATTATCCTGAAACAGATGGTTTCATGGAAGAATGGAAGGGCTTGAAATTTCAAGGCTAGCATTCCTAGCCTTCTGTGAAGAAGTAATTACTTAAACACTAATGTATAGGGGTCATTTTTGGCACATTTATATAATAACTTCTGCCTGAGATTCCAAGGTGTTGGATTAGCCCTACAGATTTTTAACTTTCTAGTGCCAATAATCACACCACATTAGCTATATGTGTATATGTGTACATGTGTATATGTTCTTAAATAACCTGTAAGGCCCTTGTGTCCTATTACCTGCCCTGACTTTAATCACATATAATAATTTCCCTTGATCTTTTGTTTAAGTAAACTAGCCTTCTTGAAACTTGAAAACATGCCAAGCCTGATCTTACCTTAGGATTTTGCACACTCTGTTAGTAATGCTCTTCCTTCATATATCTGTATGGATCATGTCCTCATTTCTTTCAGATCTCCCTTCAGGTCTTACTAAATGTTTGCCTTCTCATTAAGCCTTCTTTCAACACACTTCCAAACCTTATTCTTTTTCCTTGCTTTATCTTTTTTTTCCTTAGCACTTCTGTTATTACCATAAAATTTTCTAATTTATCTCATTTATTATGTATCTCCCTCATTAGAATACAAGCCCAGGAATCTTTGTATATTTTGTTATTTTTCTGTTTCCTGGAGCCTTGAAAAGTGCCTGATACATAGGAGTTGATCAAAAATATTAATTAAATTGTACATTTTTACAGCACCTTGCTATGCATGCATGGAGAATGTAAACGATTGGGTTCATCCAGAGTTGTTTATTTACATGCAGTTGTAACAAAGTTTGACAGAGAGAAAGGCAAGAGCCCTCCAGCAATGTGATCTGGGCCCCAGCACTGGCAGAATCTGGCACACTCCCGGGACTCAGGAGCTGCTTTGTTGAAAGAAGGAAAAGTGAAAATCCCGTATGAGATTAGCCAGAGGGTCAAGTAGAGGTCTTCAGAGCCTAGGCAAGATGGGATAGACGGACAGGGTGGCTTCTATATCCTACAGAAACCCTCACCCAACACCTTCTGAATGTATGACCTTAGCAAGTCTTCTCACCTCTATGCCTCAGTTTCCTTTCTGCATAGAGGAGTCTGAGAAGCCCCAGAGATAGCATCTGAGAAAGGCTTTGTAAAAAAAACAAAAACAAAAACCAAAACCTGAGGGTCATGCCCTGGTAACGAGAAATGAAGAAATTCAAAAATGAAGAAGACGGAGATCTGCTCTGAAGAAGCCACTAGCTCTTCTAATTCAAGGGAGAAGGTGCTCCTTAGCCCCTGATAAGGTACAGCTAGACTGTGTGATACTAGCCCAAGGAAAGACCAATAGGCTGGTGGACTAGAACAAGGGCTGCCAAAATAAACTCACACATGTATGGAAACCTGGTATATGGCAAGAGTGGTGCTACACGTCACTGGGAAAAGGATGGGATTTTCTATAAAAGATGTTTTTTAGAGTAACTGGATATCCACCTTGCGGAAAAAAGATACAAAATCCCTACCTCACAACTTGCATTAAAAAAATTCCAGGTAGGGGCGCCTGAGTGGCTCAGTGGGTTGAAGCCTCTACCTTTGGCTCGGGTCGTGATCCCGGGGTCCTGGGATCGAGCCATGCGTTGGGCTCTCTGCTCTGCAGGGAGCCTGCTTCCTCCTCTCTCTCTGCCTGCCTCTCTGCCTGATTGTGATCTCTGTTAAATAAATAAATAGAATCTAAAAAAAAAAAAAAAATTCCAGGTAGATTAATTCCAGGTAGATTAAAGACTTAAACACAAAGAACCTGTGTAATAGGGGAAGATTTCTTAAAGATCCCAAAAGCATGGGGCGCATGGGTGGCTCAGTCTTTAAGCGTCTGTCTTCAGGTCAGGTCATGATCGCAGGGTGCTGGGATCGAGCCTAGCATCAGGCTCCCCAGAATCTGCTTCTCCTTCTCCCTCTTCCTGCTGCTCCCCCTACTTGTGCTCACTCTCTCTCTCTATAAAAAAAAATATATATATATATACATATATATATATATATATATGTATATATATATATATATATGATCACCAGTGCTTAAGTGACTTGTAGTAATTCAATCTCTAAAATATAAATGGTTCTTTTATGCACGGAAAGAGTTAAGATGTCTTTTCAACTGAGTTACTTACTCTCAGAGAGTGACTTATGGGGTCTATTAACTTCAATGAGATTACAAATGAACAAAAGGAATTGACCTGCCTTGTTTAAAATATATCCTAATCTGTTCCATTCAAGAAGGAAGCATGAAATAGATTTGTATGTAATTTAAAGATCCAAAATTATCTGCATTTAATTGATAGCTATAGAATACCTACTATGTGAAACACATGATATAGTCACATTAGAGAATACAACTATATACACTATACAACTAAATACACTATCAATCTCCTGGATGATTTATACAGTTAGACTTTTTCAATAATGTCTGGTAGTTTACTAGCCAGGTGTAAGAAAACATTAATTCCAAAAGGAAGAGAAGGGAAAAAGGAAATAGACAATGCTAAAAGCACTGAACTAAGTATTTTAATGAGCAAAAATAGAAAACATTTAAATATCCTTACATTTTATGGTATGTTTATAATTATGCAATAGTGTTTACATTTGTGTATACTACTGTAAAGCATTGAACTATATGCATTTTCCTAACATATATGTTAGATAATGTAATGAGTTTTTTGGGGGGACGTGAGGAGGTAAGGAAGTGAGGGGGCTTGTATGTATAATGAAGTTTATTTTTTTAAGATTTTATTTATTTGACAGAGAGAGATCACAGGTGGGCAGAGTGGCAGGCAGAGAAAGAGGAGGAAGCAGGCTCCCTGCTGAGCAGAGAGCCCAATGCGGGGCTCGATCCCAGGACCCCGAGATCATGACCTGAGCCGCAGGCAGAGGCTTTAACCCACTGAGTCACCCAGGCGCCCCTGTATAATGAGTTTTTAATGAAATTTTATTTTCTCTCAAATTATAGGAATAGTGAATAAACACTAAATGAATTTACAACTATTTTAATATGCATTGATATTTTAGGAAATTACCAATTGCATAGATTCCAATATCTTGAAGGATAGGTAGCAGTTAGTGAAGTTCTGGCTGAATTTTTATTCCATATTTAAAACTGAATTTATACTGTGATATTGCATCTCCAAATAAACTATTTTTTTTTCTGTATCTCTGGCATTAATTTTTAATATATTTTATCATGCGAGACATAGTCTCATTTCAACCTTTAATGATTTCAGATATCTTATTCTTTCTAGATATTGAATGTCTTGCATATTACATACCTACTTTCCCTGAAGTCGAGCAGAGTATACCAGATCACAGTGAAATGTACAAATGTAGTTAATTTAAGAAACTGTTTAATTTAAAAGTTTAAAGATCAGTAATATACTAATATTGAATTACAGTTATTTTAGAGCTCCGCTCAGGAAATAATAGAAGTTGGCTGTTGAAACTGTAGAAATTATGAAAATGTTTAAACATATAGAAAAAATATACATGTCAACAAACCCAAATTATAAACATTTACACCTTTCATTCCAAGTCTTTTTTAAAAAACTTATTACTAGCATACTTAAGACCACCATAGAGGTTTATAATTTTGTTATATCATTTGATCAGTATTAATGGTTTCTAGTCATTACCATGTTATTTCATAATCACCTTAAGTCAATATTCAGCATAGTATTCATTGAGGAAACATTTATATTATCATTTATGTAAGAACCAAGTCAGGGATTATGGCTTTTATCAATATTATATAATATTTGTTTGTAAACTTCGGGTTGAGAAGAATACTGCATCCTTCTACTTCAATTTGGAAATTGCACATGTAGAAATAAATCCATAGAAAGTAATCAGAGATGTGCAAAAATTGGTTTATCACACGTACTAATAATTCAGTATGGATGGATTGTCAAAGAACTTGTTTAGTCAGATGATATAATGACAATTATGCAATATTAAAAGACTAAAATCTCAGAGTATATATATTCATGTATTATATATTAATGTTTATATATTAATGTATTAACCTTGATATATATGAGATAATGTGATTAGCAGATCATCAGTTATAATAAAATAACAAAAGTTAGTTTTTAATAAAGTGGCAAATATAGTTTGATAAAGACAATAGTTCACAAATTTAACATATTTTAAAGGTAATATATTAGAAATAGATTGGTTATTGTACACGGTTATTGTACACGATGCAATTGGAGGCCTGCTTTCTCCATGGTCACAAGGTATTTCTGCTTCAACTAGATCTAGCCATTGACACACAATGTACAGGCCTTCCTGGAATACTGAAGTCTTGGGAAGTTACACTGCAAAAGACAATGTAGGGGATGAGGTCTATTACATAAATGCATATATGCATTAGTAAAATACTAAAGGAAAACTGTAATAGTCAGCTCTGTGTTATTTGTATTGATGTTTCTTAGGTTTGAGGTGCTTTTTCATATTTAATATCAAGAGTATATGTGGTTCTTCTTTGAACTAAGTTTTTTCATAAACCTACTGTGCTCAGGAAATTAATATTATAAAGAGTACTAAAAATAAAGTTAACTTCTTATATGCATCTCCTGAGTCTTCCCAGATTTTATAGAAATAGTTAACATTTTCTTTATCTTCATCATTAAATTTACTTATTCTAGGATTTATTTGGTGTGATTTCAGTTTAAAAGGAAAAAATGGACTTTTTTCTGTGATAGTGAGATTTCCAATTTGCATTCATTTGTTCTCATTTTTCTCAGACAATTCCTTTTCCATTATATATTAAATATTGTCATACTTCTTTTTTTTAAGATTTTACTTATTTATTTGACAGAGATCACTAGTAGGCAGAGAGGCAGGCAGAGAGAGAGGGAGAAGCAGGCTCCCCACTGAGCAGAGAGCCCAATGTGAGGCTCCATCCCAGGACCCTGGGATTATGACCTGAACTGAACCAGGCGCCCCTGTCATACTTCTTTCTTAAAGAATACTCAACAGGGGGTACCTGGGTGGCTCAGTGGGTTAAGCCTCTGCCTTCTGCTCTCTCATGATCTTGGCTCAGGTCATGATCTCGGCATCCTGGGGTCGATCCCCGCATCGTGCTCTCTGCTCAGTAGGGAGCCTGCTTCCCCCTTCTCTCTGCCTGGCTCTCTGCTTACTTGTGATCTCTCTCCCTCTGTCAAATAAATAAATAAAATATAAAAAAAAAGAATACTCAACACAGGTACTCAAGTAACTATTCTTTATCTTCAGCTTCATCGTATTCTGCCTATTTTTTTTTAAGATTTTATTTATTCATTTGACAGACAGAGATCACAAGTACGCAGAGAGGCAGGCAGAGAGAGAGGAGGAAGCAGGCTCCTCGGTGAGCAGAGAGCCCGATGTGGGGCTCGATCCCAGGACCCTGGGATGGTGACCTGAGCCAAAGGCAGAGGCTTTAACCCACTGAGCCACCCAGGTGCCCCTATTTTTTATCTCCACATTTTATCTGTTTTTTTCTGTGAGGGATTTATTTTCTGACATAATTTTCTCCAGGCTCCAATTTACTGTCTACCTTATTTATTTTCCTTTTGATTGATTTCATCTCCTCTCTGTTTTGCTTAGAAATTAACACTCTTGCCATTCAAATTATAATTTTCTATAACTACTTCAAAAATCAGTACTGTTTTGCCCCCACAATTTGCTGTTAATATGCTTTAAAATTTTATCACCTCTAAATCATTCTACTATTTAAGAAAGTTCCTGCCCAAGGAACACATCTAAGAATCATTCTATTATCTAAGAATGTTCCTGCCCAAGGAACACTTCTATAGTCTTCATTCTACTGCTCACCATGGATAACAGGTGCCCAGTCCTGTTGCGCTTTTCTCTCCATGGAAGTAACATTGTCATGTCTGCAGGGCTCAAGTCTTCATTTCCTGAACAAATTAAATATTTTTTTCTATTTTTTTCCCCAGTTTTGAGGATATGGTGTCATAAATATCCTAAAAATGTTTGCATCTTTAAAATCTTTACATTTTTAAATATCTGTGTGAGCTGAAATAAGGTTTTTCTCCAAATTTGAAAAGTAGATGAAAGGAAAAATGATTCACCTAGACACATACATATTTTAAAAGTATTGCAAGGACAAAGAAAATAACACAAAAGCTTTTAAAGTAAAAATTTAAAAATCACATAAAAGAGAATGGAGATCACAAAACCAATGAGAATAGTCAACTCAAAGGCCTATAAACATTGAAACATTCTTATAACCAAATAACAGAATAAATTGTGTACTGAACGATGAGGTTAGAGACAGAATTTGTATTCCAATCAAGAAAGGTGACATACACTCCATCTTTGTGCATAATTTTAAGACAAGATTGAAGTTTAGTTCCCAAATATAGTGCATATATTACACAGCTTACTTTACATGGGGCCTTATATAGAGTTAAGAACTAAGAATAGTTCACAAATCCTCTCCTAATCTTTTGGCATCATAAAATTTCCCTCTTTATTTCACTTCTACAATTTAACATCCCCAGTGCTTTCTCCAGCCAAGTCCCCTGAACCTTGACTTGGATAACCACAGTCATCATACCGAAAAAATTATTTTCAGCCTGAATGCTTTCATCGGCTCTGCCACATTCATCAGTTCCCCTGAGCCAGTCTTATTTCCTCTAACATATTTCAAATCACTGGAACATAAGCATTTGATTCAGAAAACAAAACCAATAATAACACACTTGCATGAAATCCAAGCATGGCAATGTAGTGGGGGGGAAAAAAAGACAGTTTCTAAAATATATTCTAAAAATTTAACCCAATTTTCAAAATTTTCTTTATAAATTTGTTTGTTTTGGCATCATTGTTTCTCATTCTTTGGCATTTGTTGTCTTTTATAATTTAGAGTAGATAATCCCTTGCCTAAAAAGCTAACAAAACCACCCTGTCAAATGGTCATGCACTCCAGTGACCTCCTTTTGATTGAATTTCTAGTAAAGGCTTTTCTCTAATTACAGAGGTTATTCATTTTTACAGTCTTTTCTTATGTACAAAGTATAGACAAGAGTACTCTACTGGATACATTTTTATGAGTATTCATTAATTTAACATGTAATAATTTCAGGACTTTCCCTCCCTGAAATGTTTGGTGATACAGCAATCCAAAAAAGTACACATTTGAGAATAATTCATAATATTTTAAAAACAGGAAATATGCCACTTACTGGGTTTATTAACCTGAAGTCTTGTCAATCACATCTTATTCACCTCCCTTCATTCCCAATCCTTTCCGTACTTTCTCTTCAATACTTTCACTTGATTCACAAACTAATCAAATGCAGCTTTTCATCACAAACTTGGGAAACTCAATTTAGAACTTTTTATATAACAGCATTCAAGTTTCTAAGCTTCAGTCTGTAACATAATTATCTGCCTATTCAGAAAGTATTAACTAACATCAAATTTAAAGTCATATACATCATACCTGATCGTCACTCCATCAGATTAGACTTTTGTATATATAAGCTTAATTTTTGTTGACAGGGCTAAATTGGAATTTAACTTGTAGCTGAAGCAGGAGAACATTTAAATGTAAATGTACTTTTTCAATGATAAATTTTCAGAACTTAGCCTGAGAATGTAAATCTAATCAAGGTATCTACACACGCAATTTCCTGTGCAAAACAATCAGGGGACTAAATTAGCAAGCATGCAATGCCATCAAGTTGCAAACATCTTTAATCCTATGTCTATAGGATTCACAGGAAGTAAACTTTGAATAAAGAAACATGGTAGGGAGAAACAAATGGATATATGACGCAAGTGTCTTGGAGAAAAAACAATTTGATTATTTAGCTAAATGGATAAGATAAATAATATGCATATATATAGTATCAGTCCCCATATATAAAGCCACCATCGAGTGTATAGCTGATTAAAGGAAATACAACTTGAATTAATAAATGACATTTTCCAAAAATATCAGTTCTGGTGTTTAGAAACATCCAAATAAAATGAAGGGATACAATCTCAATAATGATTATATACTAATGAATTCTCTGCTATTTTGCCATTTTAATTTCAACATACAAATTAATTCAAAAATTTTGAACTATAATAGAAACAATAACACTAGTTAATATGTTTCTATACCAGCTCCAGAAGATTACTCTAAACAAATTTAAAAATAAAATATTGAGGGGTGACTGTGTGGCTCAGTTGGTTAAGTGTTAGACTCTTGATTTCAGTTGTGTTCATGATCTCTAGTTGTGAGATCCAGCACCACATCATGTTCCATACTGGACAAGGAGCCTGCTTGAGACTCTCTCTCTTCTCCTCCCCTTGTCCCTCCCACCATGCAAATACACTCTCTCCCTAATTAAAAGAAAGAAAGAAAGAAAGAAAGAAAGAATAAAAGAAAGAAAGAAAGAAATATTGAACACATCATGTATGGTTTTGTCTACTGAATATGAATAAAATTATTTGGAAAGAAAATGCATATATGGTTTATTAATTCCAGATTTATGCTGAAATTATATATTGCATTTCTATTTTAATTTAAATACAGAATGGATAAAGAAGATATGGTCCATATATACAATGGGATATTATGCCTCCATCAGAAAGGATGAATAAATAAATAATAAATGTTGAAATAAATAAGTCAAGCAGAGTCAATATCATATGGTTTCACCTACTTATGGAGCATAAATAATAACATGGAGGACATTGGGAGTTGGAGAGGAGAAGTGAGTTGGGGGAAATTGGAGGGGGAGATGAACCATGAGAGACTATGGACTCTGAGAAAGAAAGTGAGGGTTTTGGAGGGGAGGGGAATGGGGGCTTGGGTGAGTCTGGTGGTGGGTATTAAGGAGGACACGTATTGCATGGAGCACTGGGTGTGGTGCATAAACAATGAATCTTGGAAAACTGAAAAAATAAAATAAAATAAAAATAAATAAATATAAGATCTTGACTTTTATCTGTTTAGAATTAAAATATCCAGCAATTTGTTCAATTAAATAAAAATTAACAAACCAAAGAAACTACAAATCTCATTTGATGTCACAATGACCACTCACAAAATCCTGACTAAACATTTCTCTAACTTTTGAACAGGTGATTCCTATGACAAAGGTAATTCACACCATTTTATTAAAATACATTTGAGAGTTACACTAAAATTTCCAGGATTGTATAGTTCCATCTAGCTTAAAATTAAAAAAAAAAATTCTGTCCTAATATTACTTACTTTTCTATAGTTATTTTAAGAACTAAATTTTAAGTTTAGCACACAAAAGATGACAGTACAATCTCCAGAAAATGATAAAAATCATAAGTACCTCTTGTCAAGAACTTTCTTTCACTAAGTCTTACACAAACATTTATCAGTAATCTGTTCAACTTATAAAGACAACAATCAATCAATTTTGAATATTGAAATTATGAAAAATTTCCTGCCAAGTCAATTTGTTAATATCAAAATAAGTCTTTCAAATTCCCACAAATAATGCAATGAAGGCAAAGGGCATGGATGAACAATTTTAAAGAAGAAATACAGTTAGGCAAGTGTGTTTATCTGTATTCAAGATAAAAAGAGTGACAGGTTAATATTTTGGAAATATTGAAAAATAAATGCTTATAAAATAACGAAAGATTATTGGTCAGTCCTAAGCACAGTTTTGGGAGCATATATTTCTAAAGCTTTTAATTTACAAGTGTATAGAACATTAAAAATTAAAACTCATGAAAAAAATTAAAACTCAGGATAAAAAAATAACAGGATGAAATAATTTTTATTTGAGCTATTAATCCCAAAGAGATTTTTTTTCCAAAGAAATATTTAAAAAATAGTCTGTATTTATAATATTCTTCATAGTAGTATACAAAATGATGAAACAGTAAAGAACAGAGAATAAATTATTTCATATCCATATGGTACTAAATAGAGGTACTATTCATTGTAAACTGTGAGGGTAGAGCTTACCTGTTTCTCTACTTCTTTTTTTGGCTTTCAAAAATATATCTCTCTTAAAAAAATAAAATTAAAAAATATATATCTCTTGCTTCTATTTACTACTTTTCTCCTGTGTGTAAGCCATACATTCTCATTTTTTTGCATTTCTCAATAGTGATTTCTTGTGGTTGAAAACTGCACATTTTTAAAAAATGATTTATTTGTGTTAGAGAGCTCACTCACGCACGAGCAATGGTAGGAGGTGGGGCCAGAAGGAGAGAATCTTCAAGCAGACTCTCCACTGAGTGGGGAGCCCACAGGGAGCCTCCATCTCAGGACCCTGAGCCTGACCTCAGCTGAAATCAAGAGTTGGCAGTGTAACTGACTCAACTACCCAGGTGCCCCCACTGTACATTTTAAATAAAGTGGTAAATCATGCATATCAGATTATTCCCACCCTTAGTTGTTTGTTGTTGTTGTTGTTATTTTGTTGCTATGAGGTGTTTATTTGCTTAATAACTTTTCTGACCTAATTATGTTAAGTCTATTCTTTGTCATGTGCAGCCTCTAAAGTCTCAGCTGAGGCTAATGGTCAGCTAATGGCTGAACAGATACTCTCTAAATGTGATTTTCTTTCTATGCTCTAAATACACCTTCCCTGCATAAACCAGTATTCATTCTCAGATTTCAGATGACTTTCTCTGTATTCCATCCCAAAATGATTTTATGGAGCACAGTTTTCCTTGCTACTATGATTACCTCTAGGGCTTTGAAAAGAACTGGGTTGCTGAAAACAGGGTAGAAATTTGAACCAGTAGACTCTGAAGACTCTGCCTCCACCATCCAGCCCCAAGGAACAGAGCAAAAATTGCAGCTAGGGACAAAATGAGGCAGGTTCTGGGCCATCCACAGTTGTAGCACCCAAGCATGAGCCTCAGGAGTCCAAGCACCCAGTTTCCCAGCAACCTCCCAGGGCATCCAAATTTCCCCAGAATACTAATGGCAGACCCAGCTGACTTGTTCCCTTCACAACCTCCCATACCCACCACCCCTTCTACAGTCCTCCCTCCCCCCAACATCTAGAATAGTCCTTTGAGGGAAAAACAATCACACCACTTTCCTCTTGATTTAGATTCCAATTGCTTTCCACTATACTTAGTCAAAATCTCTACCAAAATAAAAATGGCCTCTATGAGGTTTTCAAGTTCTTCCTATTCCAATTTAATATATGCTAATCCCATCTCACTTCCCCTAGATTCTCCTTAATACGGTTCCTAAAACAACCAACACAGTGCCTTTCTTAGTGCATTTCTTCTTAATATTCCTTAAGCCCAACATCCTCACCCCACTATGTTACATAGTGTTGATTCCATTCATTGATGACCCATTAGGCCTAACTCACTCTGTAAATCCTTCTCTTAATATGTAGAGGTCTCTTACCAGCAGTTACCTACCTACCTACATGCAATCCTGCATGATTGACTTCAAGCACATCCTGCTATTTAAAATTATTCTGGTTATCCTTTTGTTTTTCATTTAGCTTACCTTTCTATATGTATGGCTATTTAAGCAGAGAAAGTGCTTTTACTCCACTACTTAATCATTAGAGTCTAGTTCATAGTAAGTACCCAATGATTGTTGGCTAAACAAATTTGTACAAAGTTTATTAGAAAACTACATATTGGAAAGATTATTTGTAGATCTAAGTGATTTTACTTGTATATTTATTTTCCATGTATTGATAGCTATGTTTAAAAAAACCTTTGGGGGGCGCCTGGGTGGCTCAGTGGGTTAGAGCCTCTGCCTTCGGCTGGGGTCATGATCCCAGGGCCCTGGGATCGAGCCCTACGTCGGGCTCTCTGCTCCGCGGGGAGCCTGCTTTCTCCTCTCTCTCTCTCTGCCTGCCTCTCTGCCTGCTTGTGATCTCTGTCAAATAAATGAATAAAATATTAGAAAAATAAATTAATTAATTAAAAAAAAAGAGCTGTAGGTGCTCAGGTTAAATTACCAGCACCATGAATTGTTAGAATCCTGAATCTGACATTTCCTAGTTTTGTAATCTTGGCATATAGCTTCATGTCTCTATTCCTTAAGATTTATTCAGATGTCAAAGGAGAATGACAACAATGCTCATATTATAGGCTTATTTTGAGGAGCTATGAATTAATAAAAGTAAAATGACTGGAACAAATAATATAGCAAGTGATAATTACTCAATAAATGTTAACTTTTTTTGGTATTTATATCAATACTAATATTACAGAATAGCTTTCTTAAAGGCAATGAAATAGCTCTGAGCTCACAAATAGGTGGAATATGTGAGTATCTAGTGAAGGATTTGCACCCAGGTGTAATGACTCCACGATAAGTCTTGCAATTTTACCCCGCAAACTTGTTCCTCTGGATTTGAAGTCTCCAAATCTATATTTCCTTAGTAACACGCCATGAATAAATGACATAGAAAATGATCAGTTATCCCCTTACAGGGATGAACTGAACAAATCACCAAAATCCACATTATGTTCCAGGGGAGGACGGACCTACTGAGTGCCTTGAGGCAAATGCCTTGTGGGGTGAAAGGGAGCCAAAAGCAAAATTAATCTAGTGTTCTGTTTTGATTTGAATTTACCAGGATGGGTAAAGTTTCTCTAACATTGTGTACTTTTCCAAATGAATCTACAATTGTTCAAAGTACTGATAGCCCAGGTTCATGTTAGATCTCCTTTAGTCATCATTGGTGAAAGATCCCTAGGCTTCATTACACTTACAAGGGCTAAGTAACTATTGGCCAAACAATAATTTCATTAATTATCTGGCATCATTTGCTCATGAATTCCAGAATAGCAAGTTCCTTATGATTTAACTTACATTTAAATGCAATGAGATAAATATAGTGTTTTTATTCTAAGGACATGGATTTCTTCGATAATGCTTGAGTTTGCATTTCAGTAGAGAAATGGTTAAGTAGCAGTGTTGGTACCAATGCAGTATGTAAATGTCAAAGTCCACTTTATTTCTCTTAACATAGACCTACTTCAGGTATCGTGAAGTTCCTTTTCCTTGATGAAGTACAATAGCAATTATTTCTTTTAACCAAATACTCAATTATTTCACTCTATCTGTATAGATTAACTCACTTTGATCACCAGTCATCCCTAGAGAAGCCAATCCTTTGGCTATGCAACACTTAAAAAACAAAACAGCTTTTGCTTTGAAAGCTTCATACTTTTTGTCAGTTCGTGCTAAGTTCACAGTATTTTTAACAACCTTATTTTTTGCAACAAGCTCATACTTCAGGGCTATGACTACCTTCCTGGCATCAAAAGCTTAAGTAACAAATAATAGTGGTTGAGTTGCGGAGGCAGAAAATGAACATAGAGCAGCTAAAGTATTAACATAAGCTGCAGGTAAAGAGCTGAACGTGTTCAAGTTGAATCACTTGTATCGTGACTTAGAGCAGAAGGATAAATCCTACCTAATTTTCACTGAAAGCAGCAATGGTAATGTACGACCTGTATTGGAAAGAGTCTGTAGTTCTCAGGAAAATCAAGCGAGAAAATCAAGCAAGCACAAGAAATTGGAGGAAATTAACAAGAAAAAGAAAAGAAATATTTCACTTCAGCTTATAAAAGATTGTTATTTGTACGTGAGCAATTAATGAAAACAAAATAATTTTAAAATTTTATCAAAATGAGGCAAACACAAAGGACATGTCTGATTATCCTTAACCAGAATGGGAATCATATTATAATCATGCTTTCAAATTTACTTTCCTCTCATCTGAAAGAAAGTTAGATAACATTTTTTCTTCTATTTTTATGCTGCCAGTCATACTGTCTCAGACATACTTACAGAAGGGGATTTGTATAATTCTCAGATGTGCTTGAATGGGATATATGTTAAAAATTATTCATTAAGTGGTAAGATCTGAACATAAACTCTGTGATGTAATAATAGATTTTATTTATTTATTTATCTATTTATTTATTTAGATGTTTTCTAAGTAAGAAGACTCAAGATATTATTAAATTTCAAGTAGAAAATTTCCTTTGATAGTTCTTGTATCAAAAACATAATTTTCATATACACCAGTATGTATATACATGGGTCATGTCTGTTTTTACATATAAAAAAAATTTACTTTTCAAACCAGAACAATTTATAAAGCAAAAATTCTCCATTGGCATTACAAAATGCACTCTGTTAACAAATAACATTAATACAACACAAATTAATAACCATTCTTTGATATATATAACTGAAATTCTTTACAATGGCTCACTTACTACTTATAATAACTCACTTATTTTTCTTTTCACACAGGTTACCCTATAGGCATTTTAAACAGCTTCTCTGACCATACAGCAACCAAATTGCACTTTGCTGTCTCCATATCATAGGCATAACCAGTAAGAATCTCAGCCATCTTTGCCACCATGTTTATTTTTTCTTAAAAGGATAACATACAAGGGTCATGTTCTTTTTTAAAAATACTCTTTTACTGGAGCATGATCTCAGGGTCCTAGGATTGAGCCCGAATCAGGCTCTCTGCACAGCAGGGAGCCTGCTTCTCCCCCTCCCCCGCCTGTCTGCCTACTTGTGATCTCTCTGTCAAATAAATAAATAAAATCTGTAAAAAAATTATTATACTAATGTGATATAATAAATCATGTCCCCTTCAAACTTGGATGTTAGAGCTCTAACCACTGATGTGACTGGATTTGGAGAAAAGGCCTTTAAGGAGGCAACTAAAGTTGAATGAGGTCATAGCAATAAGATACTAATCCTATAGAACTTGTGTCTTTATAAAAACAGGAAGAGGCACCAAACATTATTTTTCTTCCAATTTGGGAAGACAGGAAAGACCATGTGAGGATACAGTGAGAGGCTCTCATCTGTAAGATAGAGAGAGACCACACCAGAAACCAATCTGTTAGCACCTGATCTTGGACTTCGAGCCTCTAGAACTATGAGAAAATAATTTCAGCTGACATGCTTCAGAGTGTTCATACAGGCTTAAAACCAGTAGAACATTGATGAATTCCAAAAGAGCAGTGATTATTGATTTCACTACATTTACTCCTATATTTAAAACATATTTGAACTCTTTTTCTTTTTATTATTATTGTTATTATTTTTAGAGGGGAGGCAAAGTGAGATAGAGGATCTTAAACAGACCCCACACCAGTCGCCCCTGAATTCTTTCTCTAAGCAATAATATATTTATTTTGCCTGAGCACTATTCTTATTTTTAGTTGTATCATAATTGGGACTAAAATACTTACCTACTTCTGAGGTGTGAATTACAATAGAAAGCTTCCCCATTTCATCACCATCCTCTGGCACAGTCCTCTCAAAATAACTACTGCCTTTGAACTAGATCCTGATGCTGCTTTAACACAGCCATGTCCTCTGATTTTCATGTGGTTGGTGATATCACTATGGTACTCAGCGGTAAATAGTAGTAATATAGGTAAATGCAGGCAAATGTGTTTTAAGTTACACATTCACCAAAAACTTTATTGAGCAGTGGAAATTCAGGCCTTAGTTTTTGAATAAAGATACACGTTTCTCTTTATCTGCTCAGTGATAAAAATGGCTAATTGCAGAATAAGAGTGAGCAAATAATAAAATACCCCTGAATACACACATGCACACACACACACACACACACACACAAATACACAATTGACTGTTACACCAAATGGCCAGATAAGAAAGAAGAGTGAGAATACTTTTTATAGACTGGAAGAAGTTTGCTGTCTCCAGCCTCTGCGGGAGACGCTTTGTCTTCCCGGTAACATCTGTGCATGCTGTTCTGGGGGTGATGGCAGTTATGGTGTAGCTAAAAGGGTCAGAGAGGTTATACTTGTTGGTATTCCTGTTTCAGGCACCTCTCAAAGTTGAGAACTTTAAGAGCTTTGCACTTGCATTCAGGTACCATCTGGAACACTAGGACAGAAACTGGAAGAAAAATGGAGCTCTATCTAATTCACTCTGATTTATTTTAAGTCAACCTTTAATAGCAATAATAGTAATTATAATAATAAAACACATTTAAAAGTGAAAAGGTTGGACCTGGGACAACAGGACTAGACTGGCACTGCCCTAGACAACAGGAGAAATATGAACATTTTATTAATAAATGACATTGTATTTGCCTTACTGCAAATGGATTCCTTATATTGAAGTCCAATAACTTTAATAGGAAATTTCTTTATGTATATCATTTAATTTGGGTTTTTTTTGCTGAAAAATACTTTGCCCTTTCAAGTATTTCTAAAACTTGATTTAAATTTGAAAAATGCTTGTGTTATAACATGTATATATTTGTTGTTTTCATTTTGAAGTTTTTATTCTTAGGGAAATACCTTGGTAGGGATATTGGATGAACTTTTCATATACATACATTTGTTCCTCTACAGAGCTTTTTATTTTTTTAAAATTTTTTAAAAGATTTTATTTATTTATTTGACAGATAGAGATCACAAGTAGACAGAGAGGCAGGCAGAGAGAGAGAGAGAGGAAGAAGCAGGCTTCCTGATGAGCAGAGAGCCTGATGTGGGGCTCAATCCCAGGACTCTGGGAACATGACCTGAGCTCAAGGCAGAGGCTTTAACCCACTGAGCCACGCAGGTGCTTCTCTATTTTGTTCTTTATTATTCTTCCTTTTCTCTGTATTTTTAGATTTCTCTTACTGTGCTTTCATCAGTACATGTTTTTCTTTATATACCAATTTTTTCTTTATTTTTATATATTTTAATTATTCCTTCCAAATTCTTTCTGCACTCTGCTAAGACTTGTATCACCCTGTCTTTCTTTATCTTGAATCTTACATATTTTCATTTAATTTTTAAATAAAAACTTTAAATAAATTTTAAATAAAATAATTTAAAAAATAAAAATAAAAAATTTTAACTCTATAAATTTTATAACTAAATTTTAAAATATTTTAAAGTACTAATTGTTTTCATTGAGTCAGTAGCAAAATTTGGGAAACAGTAAGGCTAGTGCTTTATCATTTGCACTTTCTGTTAATCCTACATTTTTTTCTCTATTTTTGCATACATACTGTTCTTTTTTCTCTTTAATTGTCTTCGTAGAAGAAGGTGAATAAGTTTGTGTTCTGGGAGAGTGATTTAGAGTAAGTTTATTTTGTAATTGAACACACACAATAGTGTTCAAAACTCTATAGCTATTCTCCAAAACTCAGGGATTTTTTAAAATGGATTTCTTTAACTGTTATATTTCATTACCCAATGAAGAAAGAAGATGTGAATTTCTCACAATGGGAAATTTCTTTTGTGTCCCATATCCCCTGAGAAAGGTTAATTCATGCAAATGTAGCCTGATATATGTGTGATTCTATCTAGATCTAGGGAAGTACCTGCCGTTAACCCTGACATTCCATTCTTGTTGGTAGGAATAAGGACTTGGATTTTGCATCTGTGTATATACCATTTAGCTTTGACATGTACTTTTCTGGTTTTTTTTAATGATTTAAAGCTGTAAAATTTTCTTTTGGTCTCATACTTCTGACATCTCTCTGGTTTTCACTGCATTCTGAATTTTTTTAAAAAATTACCTTGCGGGGCACCTGGGTGGCTCAGTGGGTTAAAGCCTGTCTTGAGCTCCGGTCATGATCCCAGGTCCTCCGATCTAGCCCCACATCAGGCTCTCTGCTCAGCAGGGAGCCTGCTTCCCTTCCTCTCTCTGCCTACCTGTGATCTCTGTCAAATAAATAAATAATATCTTAAAAAAAATTACCTTGCATATGCAAGGTTTTTGTTTTTTCTAGTTTTCCAAAATATAGTTTGTACATTTATTTCTTGTTCTCCCAATGTTTTTGGTTATATTCACAAACAGAAATGGAAAATTCTGACACTATTCCACAATCTTCTAACTCATGTCTTTATTTTCTTGTTGTTGTTTCTTAACAAAATATCCTTAAAATATTAAAACAAAATTCTTGCATTCTTAGGGATTGTTGCTAAATAATGCTTCTTACAATTAAGAACTGCCACCCAAGTTTCTGAGGAATATCTTCAAGTAGAAAATATTTGATACTTGCTATTTCATGTCTACCATTTTCTGAGTCTTTAAAATGATGGGTCTTCTAAAAAAAGTGACACAAATGTATGCATGCAATCTAGATCCAGAAGGAACTCATTCACTGAGGAGTGGCTAGGAGAAATTTCAGATAATGTTAAATATTATTAATAATTTAAATGTACAGTATCAGCACTTGTTTTATAGTAAGGTACATCTTCTATTTGAATACTATACAGAGATAATTGGATTTCAAAAAAATGTATAATCTGGAGTTTTATTTTAATTCTTAAATACTGACAATTTTTATAGAATTACATTTTTTAGATTATGTTAGGTTAAAGTCATACAGCAAATTTCAAATTCCATGGACTTTATAACTCTCAAAATAGGGAATTTTGAAGTTGATATTTCCTTTCTCTTTCTTTATGCAACATATAAAGGAAATAAAACAGTTTATTTTGTTAACTTGCATACCTGGTGTATCATTGTTTGCTATAATGAATGTTTCAGCCACCATTATTCTTTTGTGTTCATAATGATACTCCATGATCATCAAAGGGCTCTAGATAAATTCTGAAAGACATCTATTTAATAATTTAAGTTGAGTTTCTTTGGTTTGCAAGATTTGAGCCTAATGAAATATAAAAATAGCTCAATTGGTTCTGTAGCTTTAAAACTAAACACCCTTAAATATCATGAATATTTGAAATAAACACTACTCTCACTGTCATAGTATAATATTTTAAAACTATGAAATTTTAAACAGTATTATGTTGATCATGAAAGCAGTGGAAATGTGGACTCTAAATATAATGTCTTCATGCAATATATGTGTATGCATGTACTTGCTTACTAAAATTATTATTCAGTTATATAATTTTTCAAAATCTGGATAAAAAATGGTATTAAATTATGGTCAACATATAAATTTAGTGTTAAATTACTTTTAGCATACTA
This sequence comes from Mellivora capensis, assembly GCA_004024625.1. NCBI lineage: Eukaryota > Metazoa > Chordata > Mammalia > Carnivora > Mustelidae > Mellivora > Mellivora capensis. The sequence goes on along the minus strand of PISX010010985.1, from coordinate 16,134 downwards.
AATTCAGTGGATAAAATATGCAAATATGCAATAAATATAGAAAACATAACTTAAAATGCAGTGAAATTATTATGTCATTATGTATGGAAACCTTAGAAATAAATTTTGAAAAACTTGACTTGCTTTATCTAACTAGACACACAGCGATATTATAAGGTAACTTAACTATTTTACTAATAGGAAATACCCATGTAGTACAAACAATGGATTTGTGCTTGAATAAAAAGCTGAACTGGAATATCTGTGAAACTATCAGATTTTTTTTCCCACTCTGTACTTAAGTTAAAACTTCCACTCTTAGCTATTTATTCAATGAGATCGACAAGCAAAAAATATTTATGAAGGCATGTGGTATACCAAATAGATATTCTATTATAATAACACAAAGTATGTTATTCTATACTTAAAAATCTTCTGACTAACACATGAAACAAATGAACAAAAGACAGAGTATGGGAAATAAAAATGCATAATAAAATACTTTCTTTTTAGAAAATATCAAAGTAATAACAAACATTCAAAATGACATTTGGTCATTTCTTCCTTTTTTCTTTAGTGATACTTAACTACTTTTTAAAATGTCCTTTAGACTTATTTAGTGTCATCACTAATCAATAGCTCTTAAATTCACCAAAATTTATATATATATATATATATATGCGAATATATATATATTCATTGTGATTAGAATAAGAAATTTGAGATCTAAAGTATAAAGACTCAGTACTTGTCTACAAAATATTCATCACTATATTCATATAGAAGAAAGATATTACAATTTCATCAGACTCATAGAATAAAAAAATTCATTGTTTTATTTATATATGTAGGGTAAGTGGCCAGTCTTTCAAAGTCAAAATATGCACATTTATCGTTCCAAATATTACCTGTGAGTAAAAATGAATGTGGCTCTGTGCATGTATCTTTTTTCTTTCTCAAACACTTTATATCTACCTTAAAGATAACCTAGGCCAACCTATAATATAATGTCTCATCTTTATTGTGAAAATTTCCTGATTTATGTACATTAGGAAATTTGGATGATGTTATAGTAAACCTAGTAGTGCTGAAAAATATGAGTTAAGTAAGACATTTGCCTTGTGAGTCTAATTTTATCATAAAAAGTGTTAAAATTTGATAAGTATATGTAGGAAGTGGAAACCTCATACATAGCTGGTGAAAATTTAAAAAAGTGAAGCAGCCTTTGCAAATAGCCTGGGAAGTTCCTCAGTTTGTTAAACATAGAGTTATCAGTAATTCTACATTTAATTATACAGACAAGATATACAAAAACATGTACACAAAAATTCATAGCCACATTATCTATGATAGCCAAAGAGTTGACATCACCCAGTAATTAATCAACTAATGAACAAAGTTTAAAAAGTTGTATACCCCATACATTAGAATATTATTCACCAATAAAACAGAATGAAGTCCTCATACATGTCACAGTGTAGATAAATCTTGAACTCAGTATGCTAAGGGTAGCAGACTAGTCAGAAAAGACAACCTACTATATGACAATTCTATTTACTTGAAATATCCAGAACAGACAAATTTATAGAGGAGAAAAGAAAATTACATTAATGAACAGACAAAGGAGATGAGATACACACACACACACACAAATGCACACACACTGGAATATTACTCAGCCATAAAAGAGAATAAAGTTTTGCCATTTGTGACAACATGGATGGACCTTGAGGATACTATGCTAAGTGAAATAAGTCAGACAGAGAAAGACAACTACTGCATGATCTCACTTATCTGTGGAATCTAAAAAGCAAAACCCAGATTTATAAATACAGAGAACAGGGGCACCTGGGTGGCTCAGTGGGTTAAAGCCTCTGCTTTCGGCTCACGTCATGATCCCAGGGTCCTGGGATCGAGCCCCGCATTGGGCTCTCTGCTCCTTGGAGAGCCTGCTTCCTCCTCTCTCTCCCTGCCTGCCTCTCTTGCCTGCTTGTGATCTCTGTCTGTCAAATAAATAAATAAAATCTCAAAAATAAACAAATAAATAAATAAATAAATACAGAAAACAGATTGGTGGTTGCCAAAGCCAGATGGGGGGTGAACTGGACAAAGAATTAAAAAGTACAAACTTCCAGCTACAAAATAGATAAATCATAGGGATGCAGTGTACAAATGGTGAATAAAAGCAGTAATATTATGTTAAATTTGTAGGATGACAGATGAGAAGTAGACTTATTATGATGGCCATTTCACAATGTATACAAATGTCAAATGACTATGGTGTACACCTGAAAATAATATAATATTGTATGTCAACCACACATCATTAATATAGAAAACCATAGGAATTTAAAGGTTGTCTAGGGCTGGGGATGGGGATCAGGAGGGCATTAGATGGGGAATAAGTGTCAATGCTAATGGGTATGTACCTTCTTTAGGAAGAGAGAGGAAGTTCTAAAATTAAATTTTGATGGTAGTTTCACAAGCCTGGGAATTATTTTAAAAGAAAAAAACTTTAAATTGTGTACTTAAATGGGTAAATTGTAAGATGTGTGAATTATAACTGAATAAAGGTAATAAAGATATATGAATATTTTTCCCGGGAACCATTTATTTTCAAAATCATTATATTTAATACTTAATTTAATATTAGATAATATATGAAATTCTACAGGGGGTTAAAGCTTCTTTGAACATATAGAAGATGATAAATAAAAGACATTTAACCCAATACCCAGTTAAACTGATGGAGGTTAAAATAAAAATTCTGATACATTCCACATATTGCAATCTTTAATAGGTGAGCTCTCTAATACTGAATTTATACTAAAATGGTAGAAATACCATTTCACAATTTTATTATGAAATATACCCAACTACTATACGAGAATTATTTAATGATATTATGATCAATACATAAATCCCTTTAAAAAAATAAAACCAGTCCTCAAAAATATTAGAGCCATCCTTACCTGCAACTATCGAGTGACAACCTAAAACCATATAGGTCTGATTTGTAGTTGGCTATTTACCCCTACATAATTAGCTACACCACACACACAAAACGGCAACAATGCAATTTGAAGAGTCTTACCATGGATAATTGAGACATGTCTCATATTGATTTCAGGAAGTACTTTTGCTTATCATTTAACATTTTCAGCTTGATGTAGCAAAATAAGCATTCAATAAGCTGTTCACCTAAACAGAGAACCATGCTACTTCAATTACACTCAAGTTGATTGAAAACAATTTAATGGTAATTAGTAATTTACAAGGTCAAGAGGCTCACACTTCTCTAACTCCCCCTGGTTAAATGGTCACAGCTCATATGTGGATGAGAATGTCGAGTGAAGTAAAGATATGAAAACTGTTTAAATAAAAAGGGCCAGTATTTTATGTCTAAATCAATAAATTAAAATTAAAATTGGCTGCTTTTCATAATATCCAAGGAATTTTTTTTTACTGACACATTTTTGCTTTTATGATTATGTATAAACATAAATTCAAAATGCCTTTGATTTTTTTCCAGAAGAGCAGAATCCATATCTTTATTTTATTTTCAGTCCTTATAACTCTGCTTTTAAATTTGGTACTAAGTTTCTTTTTTTTTTTTTTTAAAGATTTTATTTATTTATTTGACAGACAGAGATCACAAGTAGGCAGAGAGGCAGACAGAGAGAGAGGAGGAAGCAGGCTCCCTGCTGAGCAGAGAGCCTGATGCAGGGCTAGATCCCAGGACCCTGGGATCATGACCTGAGCCGAAGGCAGAGGCTTAACCCCCTGAGCCAGCAGGCATCCCCTAAGTTTCTTTTTTAAAAGCAGAGAAATCATGTGGCTTTTTGTTGTATAGATGTTTTCTTGACTATAAAGGTCTTACTTTATTGTTGATTTCATCACTAAATTACCCAAAGACCAAAATGTATTTATACGTAAATCCATTTCAAAGTATCACATATAACTCAGAAATCTTAAAAAAAAAAAAAAAAAAAAAGTGATCATGGGATGCCTGGGTGGTTCAGGTCATGATCCCAGCGTCCTGGGATTGAATCCAACATTGGGCTCCCTGATAATGGGGAGTCTGCTTGTCTCTCTGCCTGCTGTTCCCCCTACTTATGCTCTCTCTCTCTCTCTGACAAATTGGTAAATAAAATCCTAAAAGTAAAGAAAAAGTAGTGAGCATTAAAAAATGAAACAAATATCAAGGGAAATTAAGTTGTCCAAGGTCACACAGGAAGTAACAGAACTAGAAAAGAGAATTTAGCTTCTTCATTCCCCATTATGTTATAACAAATATTAAATATATATTATATTATTATGAAACAAAACAGTCTATGTCTCTTTTCTTATTTCATATGTACAGTGAACATGTATACCTACATACATATAGGCAGGCACATAATATTAGAAATCATCCAATATGATTCATTAAAACTATATATGATCAAGCATATGATCAATGACAAAAATGGGTACTTACTTCAATTTCATCAATGACATAATTTGTATTGCATTATCAAAAATATTGATGGTGAGATAAAACTTTCCATTTGAAAAAATAGGACATAAGCAGGTGTAAAATGCTTGAAAATAAAACTTTCCTTCAGATGGTATAACACATTTTAAGTATTTTCTAAGTTATTTCTGAAGAAGCAAATAGGTTTCTAAATTTCTCTCTCCCTCTCTCTCTGACAAAAAAAACCAACAACAACAAAAAAAATGATGTCAGACAGAATTCAACAGTGAAAGACACAGAGGATCCAAAATGACAGTGTTTTAAAATCTGACATTTATTGCAGCAAAAGACACAATGTAGCAATATTATTAAACTACAGATATACATTACAGCCACAGACCACCCTGGGGTAAGGGGTTCAGAGACCACAGCTGAGCTCCTGTCACTTTCTTTCTTTAAGGAACATACATGGACAAAGTTTCCGTTTTTGATCAGAAATCATCACTGAGTGCTCAGAATATCTCAGAATCCCTGAGTATCAAGAAGTCCAATGTGGAATGTTTGATGTTTACTTTTTTATTGTTCAGTCTCATCCCATGTTTTAATTCCATATCTTTCACTGTAGGAGAAACTTGATAGGAGCACCTACATTCTTAATATATGTGTTATACCCGAGTTTTCACATTTGAGAGACCACCAAGGAGCCAAGCACCAATGCAATCACACAAGGGTTTATTTGACAAGCTTAAGCTGGGCCCAAGTATATCCGGCACAGTGGAGTAGGGACTTGGACCCCAACCTAGTTAAGGCAGGGGTATTTACGGGTTCCTGTTACTAAAGCAGGGTGGGGATTCCTGGAACCAAAGCAGGGTGGGGGTCTTTAGAACTAAAGTAGGGTGGGGCTTCCGAGAAATAAAGTAAAGTAAGGAAAATTCAGCCCTTGGGCACAGGGGTCTGAGAGGGCTGCTGGAGCTAAGATGGCTGTACTTATGCTAAGGCTAAGCCTGAGGTGGGATGGCCTTAATTTTTCTTGGCCTCCACATATGAATTCTTTTAAGGAGCCTCATTTACATTGTTATAGCTCTTCCATTCTGTTTATTTCAATCCCATCAAAATTCTAAAGATAAACTCAGTACAACCTACAGCTGCAAACAAAGAACTCTTAACAGCTTTGACTTCATAATATAAACATTAAATACATATATTATTACAGGAAAGCCAACTCAGTAATGCTACATATTTAAAACTTCACATTCTTGAGGGATAAATTCCAGATTCCTTTAATTGGCAGTTCAGTTCTTTTACAATCTGACTCCAGTCTATTTTTCTACAAGGGTAAATTCAGACCCAACCAAATAAAAATCCTCATTATTGTATTGCCAAATCTGTGATTAAGTAAAGAATTTTTGTTCCGTGTATGAGCCACACAGAGAGTTGTTCACCTCATGCACTCCCACCTACCCTAAATGGCATGTTTGATGCCAGTTCCCTCTGATTCCTCCCTAAGTGTCCCTGTATTTCTAGAAATACCTGGAATGTAATCACTGTAAGCTGCAATACAGTGAGATCATAAGCCTTACTCAAGTAACAGTGGTTTTAAAAAATTCATGATTCACCTGACCTGTATTGGGACTCAGAAATTTCCATTTTAAACCTGTGTTCCTATTTTGCTGTTACTTTTATATGTTCTGGGTTTTGTGTTTTTGCCCTGCATACCTTAAGAAATATTATTCTAAGTAGGGTTGCTTAAGGTTAGTATTTGGGTACCAAAACCTTAAGGGAAATTTCTGGTAAGTGTTCATATATTCTAAAGAGCTAACTAAAACAACACATATTAAAAAAACAAAAACAAAACCCTATGATTAGGAAATCCCAAAAGACAAGTAATATGTTAGGTGTATTCTTCACTATTAATAGATATTTTATAGTTTATTTTTGTTTTACTTATGAGAATAATATTGATGAAAGATAAGTTATATGCAATATTCACTGGTCCTCATTTCAAATTCCCCAGTGCTATGAAATTGTCAATTTGGCTAAGGAATCCCTTCTCTCCTGGCTCAATCAGGATGACTGCCCTTTTTTTTTCTTCAGGATGTGATGATTCTTTCCTCCTGTGTAAGCCACTCTTGTATTAATCTCTCAAAGCTGGAGAGGAATTTACTGTTTCTCATTTCACTCCCAATTTTGTTTACAATTTAGCCAAGGTCAATGAATGTAGTCCATGTGAATGAATACATTTAAAATACAATAACTGTGAAGTGATTACTTGATTTGTATAGGAATACCCCAGGCTTTTTTAGTTAAAATGTATATTTGATGATTTCTCACTCTCTATCTCTATATTCTTTAATAATGCTTTAATTGTTCAAACCTTTGTTTTAGCACTATTTTTTAAGCCTTCATTTAACATATGTTTTGAATGCCCACTTGAGGGTTAGGAAACTTTAAAAATCATTTGATCCAAAAACTTCAAAAGCCATGTGATCCAAGGGTAGTCGAACTCTACCATTAATTCAGTTTGTCAGTGATTTATGCATGCTATTATTTAGCACACTGTATTAGTTTGTAGAACTGCTGTAACAAATTCCCAGAAAGTGGCTAAGAACAACAGAATTTTTTTACTTTAAGGTTCTGGAGGTCAGAAGTCTGAAATCAAGGCCCTGTCTGCAGGGCCACACACACGGGGCTCAGGGGAAGAATCCTCCTTGTCTCTTCCCAGCTTCCAGCTTCTGGTTATTTCAGGCATTCCTTAGCTTCTGGCAACATAAATCCAATCTCGGTTTCTTTTTCTTTTTCTTTTTTTTAAGATTTTATTTATTTATGTGAGAGACATTGAGAGAGAGCCTGAGAGGAGAGAAGGTCAGAGAGAGAAGCAGACTCCCTGTGGAGTCGGGAGCCTGATGTGGGACTGGATGCAGGACTCCATGCGGGGCTCCATGCGGGACTCGATCCTGGAACTCCAGGATCATGACCTGAGCTGAAGGCAGTGGCCCAACAGAGCCACGCAGGCGTCCCTCTCAGTTTCATTATTCACCAGACTTTCTCTGTGTCTCCTTTCTCTCAGACTTTCTTCTAATGACATCTGTCATTGGATTTAGGGTTTATGCTAAATGTGGGATAATCTCATCTTGAGATCCTTAATTTATTATATCTGTAAAGATCTCCCCTCGCCCCCCCCATAAGGTCACATATTCAAGGCCCAGGTATTAGGATTAATAATCATTTATTTTATTTATTTTGTCCAAAAATAATAATTTTGGAGGCCACTGTTCAACCCACACCCACACCAAAACATTCCAAATATGAAGACTCCCTGAAATATTTTTAAAAAGTGATTATTTGATTTATTGAAGTAAAGCTACTTTACATATTTTTCTCATCCACCCCCTTCTCTCTCTCTCTCTCTCACACACACACACACACACACACACACATTCTATTATTTTCAGAAACAAGATTAATCCCATTGCTTTAGATTTACTTCACATATCTAACTAACTCTATTTTCAAACTTGAATGACTATCATGGAAATAACAAGTAAAAGATACAAGTATTCAAAAGGACCAGAAAGAAAACTTTGTGGCCATGATAGACAGTAGCAGAAATGTCTGAACTTTCTGTAGTGACTAGTAATTCATGCACATTTTCCTTTTATGTTCACATCAGCTCTAAAAGAGGAAGAAGAGCCAGCATTTGAAGCTCCTTTTCATAGGTGAGGAAATTTAAATTCATAAGATCATAGTTTCAACAAGATCAGATGACTGATGCAGTAGAGGGCCTAACAAAAGGGCTTACCAAGCTCTAGTCCAGAGCTGGACTTCCAGCTTGGTCAGTTCACTAGCAAGCAGAATCTTGAGATAATTCAGAGTGCTTGAGATATTCAGAGTGCTTCCTCCACCCCCCACCCTAAACTCTGTGCTGGGTCAGTCCATTTTTAGCTCAAAGACATTGCTTTTTCTCAAAAAATGACTTCTCTCTTCCCAAACATACTCAGATGGTATGCTGTGCCTGAGCTTCTGGAATAAATACATTCTCCAGGTTTGAAGTTTTTCCTCTTTAAAAACCAAAGTCTCCTCAAACATAAAAAATACTGTGAGATATTTCAGGCTTGATTGTAAAAAGGTTAGGTGGTTTCAGCAGATAAGATTCCAACAGATGAGAGGAGCTATTAGGGAAAAACATTTTCTCGAAAACTGATACCACTGATACATGTTGCTTGGGTATTCTTTTCTCGAACTTTCTTTAATATAAATACTTTTTTTATATCCAATTTAAATATCTTTTTTTTTAAAGAATGTATTTATTTGACAGACAGAGAGAGAGGGGTAGAGATAAAGCACAAACATGGGGAACCATAGGGAGAAAGAGGAGCAGACTCCCACTGAACAGATAGCCCAACACAGGGCTGATACCAGGACCTTGGGATCATGACCTGAGCTGAAGGCAGAGGCTTAACTGACTGAAGCACCCAGGTGTCCCTAAATATATTTCCTTATAGCTCTTTTTAAAGTCATTTGGATAGAATGCTATCTATATCTATATTTATCCATATCTATATACCTTTATCTATATCTAATCATCTTTATATATGTGTGCGTATAAAGTGATGCATATGTCAGTAATCTTAATACAGGAAGCTATTATCTACCTGTTATGAGAATTTTCAACTGAAAGAACACATTTTAATTTTAATTAGAATTAGGCTCAAACTTACCTGTAGATTTATACTATTTGAGAACTTACGAAGATTTTCACTTTGACATTCAGTTACTTAAATGGAAATAAGCAGTACAATTCAGAGATAGACAAAGACACAAAGAGACCCCCAATTTTCAGAAATACCACAATTTGTTAAATATTACATTCTATCCTTTGTCTTCTGGAATTAATTCAATAAATGTTAATAAAATCTTAAACTAAATAAAAGCATATTTTAGTTAAATAAACAAACAAACAAACATTTCATTATCGCATCAACAAATACAAGAGTTGAAGTTGTATCCTTTAAATGGCTATCACTTCACTCGGTTAAACCTGAGTATTTTACTAAAGGGAAATTATATTTATTGGAAGGTATTTATATGACAAATTAAACTTGTCTCTCATAGATCATATTTAAATATATTTTAACTTCATGAAATACATATTACTTTGTATAAGTAGAGTGTAAATAGCTATTTGATGAAATAGTTTACTAAATTAAATTAAGGCACAATGTGAAGGATGTCAGAAAATGCTACCTTCTTGAATTAGTGTACTAATCTAATACAATTATAAATTAACATAATAACATTATGTTATTATAATTATATAAATCATATAATTAAATTAAATAATTATATAAATTAACATAATAACAAATATAAATTAAATAGGTAAACATAAGAATTACTTTTTTCTGACAAAATAAATCCACTACTGAAGCCTTTGCTTAGGTTATTTCAAAATAATGCAAAAAATCTTAGTCTGCATGTATGGCAGGGTTTTTGTAATAGAATGTATGGCAGAGATTTAGTTAATAGGTAGACACCTTTCACATAATTTGAAAAGTGCTCTCTTTATGTGATAAGCATTCATAATAGAAAATGGTGGACAATAATAATCTATTATGTAGCTTTATATAAATAGCTTAGTCATAACATATGTCTCTAAATAGGAAGTGAAATGGAGGCACTATTACATGTGTATGTTGTTTAAAAATTATGACATTAAGTTAGAGCACAATAATACAAAGGTAACTACAAAATCCCCAAATGCTTGAGAAACATTCAGCACTCTTTTAAATAACTGAAAAAATAAAATTACAATGCAACATATAATATTATAATCTAACTGATAATGAAAATATAGTTACTGAAAATTATAGAATGTGACTAAAGCACTTTGAAAAAAATTAAATATATATTCAATTTAAATTTATGTATTAGAAAAGAAGAATTTTGAAAATCAATTATTTTAGCTTCCCACTCAAAAGCTGTAGAAGGATAAATTATAATGAAAGTGGAGAAGGTAACAATAAAAATAAGAGCAGAAATTAGTAAATATAAACCCAATTATAAAATAAAGAAAATCATAAAGACAAAATTGATTTTTTTTTAAAGATTTTATTTGTTTATTTGACAGAGAGAAATCACAAGTAGGCAGAGAGGCAGACAGAGAGAGAGGAGGGAAGCAGGCTCCCTGCTGAACAGAGATCCCGATGCGGGGCTCGATCCCAGGACCCTGGGATCATGACCTGAGCCGAAGGCAGGCTTACCCCACTGAGCCACCCAGGTGCCTCAACAAAATTGATTTTTGAGAGAGACCAGTAAAATTGATAGAGAAATAGTAAGACTGATCCATGAAAAGACATATCCAATAACACAAATTTTCAACAGCAACAGTGAAAGAAGTGCCATTACTCTATATTTCCCAACATTATATAGGAAATTAGAATATATTATAAAGAAATTTATGCCAAAAAAGTTTTAAAATCTATGAAATGGAAAATAACTTCAAAAATACAACTTATAGGGTACCTGGGTGGCTCAGTGGGTTAAGCCGCTGCCTTCAGGTCAGGTCATGATCTCAGGGTCCTGGGACTCAGGCTTTCTGCTCAGCAGGGAGCCTACTTCCCTCTCTCTCTCTCTGCCTGCCTCTCTGCCTACTTGTGATCTCTCTGTCAAAAAAAAAAAAATACAACTTATAAACATTAATACAAGAAAATATAGACAATCTGAATAATTCTTTATAAGTTACAAGCTTGAATTCATAGTTGAAAACCTTCCCAACAAAAATGTTCTGGGCCAGATAGATTTACAGGTGTATTCTTCCAAACATTTAAAGAAGAAACATAACTAATTGAAGTAATTATTCCAGAAAATATGAAAAGTGAGACTATTTCCAACTCATTGTACCTAACTAAGCATGAGCATGATAGCAAAACCTTGTCAGTACATTTCAAGAAAATTTTTTTCTATACTAATATGTTTATGAATTCAGACACAAAAATTCTAAATAAAATATCAACAAATTCAAAACAGAGATTTCTAAAGAAGATAATACATCAAGACTGGTTAACATTTATTCCAGAAATGCTGGGTTGGCTCAAAAATTTGAAAACTAAGCAATAAAATTCATCACATTAACAAAATAAAATACAAAACAAAGTAGTAGTCTCAGTATATTATACTATCATTTGAAAAAAGTGAACAGATGTTCATGTAAAAAAATAACTATCCGGGGGGCACGTGGGTGGCTCAGTGGGTTAAGCCTCTGCCTTCGGCTCAGGTCATGATCTCAGGGTCCTGGGATTGAGCCCCGCATCGGGCTCTCTACTTGGCAGGGGGCACCTGAGTGGCTCAGTGGGTTAGGGCCTCTGCCTTTGGCTCTGGTCATGATCCCAGGGTCCTGGGAGATTATATATATATATATATATATATATATATATATATATATCAACAAACAAGGAATAGGAATAGGAAGGAAAATCTTTAATCTAAAAAAGTCTTCAGAAAAACCAATAGCTAACACTTCATGATGAAATACTGATATCTTTCCCTTCAAGATTGGGAACAAGTATATTTTATATCAGTGCTTTAATTCAGTAGTATCTTGGATATCTTCAGCACTGTAATAAGTCAAAAAAATGTTTTAGTGAGTGAGTCTTATAATGGAAAAAAGCTCTTTATTTTTTCATTTTTTATTGTTTTTATTTTTTACTATGTTAAGTTAGCCACTATGTAGTATATCATTAGTTTTTGATGTAGTATTCAATGATTCAATACTTGTGTATAATTCCCTGTGCTCACACAACACATTCCCTCCTTAATACCCATCACCCAGCTTCCCCACTCCCCAGACCTCCCACCCTTCTGAAAACCTGTTTGTTTCCCAGAGTCCATATTCTCTCAAGGTTTGTCTCCCTCTCTGATTTCCCTCTATTCAGTTTTCCCTCCCTTCCCCTATGGTCTTCCGTGCTATTCCTTATGATCCACATATGAGTGAAACCATATGATAATTCTCTGCTTGACTTATTTCACTTAGCATAATTCCTTCAGTTCCATCCATGTTGATGCAAATGGTGGGTGTTCATCCTCTCTGATGGTTCAACAATATTCCGTTGCATATTTGTACCACATCTTCTTTATCCATTCATCTGTTGAAGGGCATCTCAGTTCCTTCCACAGTTTGACTACTTGTGGACCTTGCTGCTATGAACACTAGGGAGCATGTGCCCCTTCTTTTCACTACATCTGTATTGTTAAAGCCTCATTTTTAGATGACATGACCAAGTTTATAGAAACTTCAAAGAATCAACACATTATTAGAAAAAAAAAGTAAAATTAAAATATTTGCTGAATAGATCCAACATATAGAAATTAATTATGTTCTCATGTACTAATAGCAAACAAGTGAAAAATTAAATTTGAAAAAAATGTACAATAACATCAAGAAGACCAACTACATAGAATAATCTATGAAAAGATGCAAAAGATGTCTCTACTAAAAATGACATATATTACTGAGAGAAAGTAAAAAAGACATTAATAGATGTAGGGATATGCTCTGTTTATGGATGACTCAATACTGTCAGGATTAAAATTCTTTCTTTTTTAAGATTTATTTATTTATTTTAGAGAGAGAGAGAACACAAGTGGGAAGGGCAGAGGGAGATAGCATCTCAAGCAGACTCCAGGATCAGTGCAGAGACTGACATGGGGCTCAATATCACAACCCTGAGATCACAACATGAGTGGAAACCAAGACTTAGAGGATTAACCAACTGTGCCACTTAGGCACCCCCAGAATTAAAATTCTTTTATGGATCTGTAGATAAATCCAAACTTAAAGACATTTTTGTGAAAATTTACAAGTTGATTTAACAACATATATGGAAGGCAAAGAACCTAGAATAGTCAAGCAAGTTAGAAGGAAAAGGAATAAGCCAAAAGAAATTTCTCTTTATAGAAAATATTCTATGGTATAAATGTAATTTTTTAAAGATTTTATTTATTTATTGACAGATATAGATCACAAGTAGGCAGAGAGGCAGGCAGAGCAAGAGAGAGGAGGAAGCAGGTTCCCTGCTGAGCAGAGAGCCCCACATGAGGCTCTATCCCAGGACCCCGCTAAAGGCAGAGGCTTTAACCCAATGAGCCACCCAGGCACCCCTATAAAGGTAATTTTAAATCTACACTAATTAAAAGAATATGACACTGGTACTTGATAGGTGAATAGATCAAGGTAATAGAACGCATGTAATGCAGAAACAAACACTTATCTTTTTAATCAATTCATTGACATCAATTGTCTCAATGCAATTTAGAGAGGAAAGAGTTGGGAGTCAACAAATAATTGGGTAACAGATATACATATATTAAAAAAGTTGACTTGACTAATAGTATAGACAAAAATTAGTTCAGAATAAATTATATGATCTAATTGTAAAAAAAAAATTATTTAAAAATTACACACAGGGATGCTTGGGTGGCTCAGTTGGTTAAGTGTCTGCCTTCAGCTCAGGTCATGATCCCAGAGTCCTGGGATCCAGCCCCACATTGGGCTCTCTGCTCAGCAGAGTCTGCCCCTCCCCCTGTTCTCCCTCTCTCTCTTTAGTATACTCTCTCAAATAAATAAATAAAATCTTGAAAAAAAAACCCAATCATTTATTGAAAAAAAGAAAAGCATTACACACAAAAATAGATGATAAATAAATGATAATAGACTAGATAGATACAGATTCATCATTTCCTTTTTTGTTTTTTGGATTTTATTTATTTGATAGAGAGATCATAAGTAGGCTGAGAGGCAGGCAGAGAGGGAGAAGCAGGCTCCCTGCTGAGCAGAGAGCCTGATGTGGGGACCGATTCCAGGACCTTAAAATCATGACCTGAGCCAAAGGCAGAGGCTTAACCCACTGAGCCACCCAGGTGCCCCGAGATACATCATTTCAGCTGGTCATATATAATTCATAGAAATGCAGATGCATACTCATTAAAAATGTTTAACATATCTGCAAAAACATGATTTATAATAGACCTATGTTGGAAAAAGACCAAACATTTATGTAGAACAGAATGGGTTAATAAATTAAGGTATAATGATAGAATGTCAGATATAAAAGAGTCCATGTTTTGTGACTCAATTTATATGATGTTCAAGGTAAAAACTATATGTGCAGGAAAAACTAAACTATATTGAGAGATTTCATTTAATGTGGAAAAATTTAAATGAGTCTTGTTACTTGGTGAATACTTACTTGAAAATAACCTTGATAGGACAGTATTCCTGACAAGAACCAATTTCATGGTTTAATTTTAGGATGATTTTATTAGTTTTATAAACTTACATATAACTTCTATAACTCATGGATTTTATAATTTCTTTAATGTGAGTCATTCAGTAAAAATAAGATTATCTTAAAATTTTGTTTATTTCTCTGGAATGGTACTCTGTGAGAGTTCTTTTAAAATTTTACTGTTAAACTAATCTATAAATAAAGTAATTCCAAGCTGGAAAGAAAATATTTTTTTATGTCAAATATTTAATTATAGTTACTTTTAATAGAACATTTGAAACTTTTTCCTTTTGTTTGCATATAGTTATTCTGTTAAATATTTTTTATTTGTATAATTTTATATAGGATTGTGATTTTAAAAATTCATATAATATATATTTACATACATATATACATACATATATTCAGAGCTTTCAATGTATGAAATTCTTACATATATTTCTCAATTTGTAAGTTATTTTGTTATTTTTGACACAGCAGTATTTTATTTTACACAGTGTAAATTATCAAACTTTACTTCCTTTTTTAAAAAATTTTTTAATTTTTTATAAACATATAATGTATTTTTATCCCCATGGGTACATGTCTGTGAATCGCCAGGTTTACACACTTCACAGCACTAACCATAGCACATACCCTCCCCAATGTCCATTACCCCACCCCCCTGTCCCGAACCCCCTCCCCACAGCAACCCTCAGTTTGTTTTGTGAGATTAAGAGTCACTTATGGTTTGTCTCCCTCCCAATCCCATCTTGTTTCTTTTCTTCTCCCCCCCCCAACCCCCCATGTTGCATCTCCACTTCCTCACATCAGGGAAATCATATGATAGTTGCCTTTCTCTGATTAACTTATTTCACTAAGCATGATACCCTGTAGCTCCATCCACATCGTTGCAAATGCAAAGATTTCATTTCTTTTGATGGCTGCATAGAATTTCATTGTGTATATATACCACATCTTCTTTATCCATTCATCTGTTAGTGGACATCTAGGTTCTTTCCACAGTTTGACTATTTTAGACATTGCTGCTATAAACATTCGGGTGCACGTGCCCCTTCGGATCACTAAGTTTGTATCATTAGGGTAAATACCCAGTAGTGCAATTGCTGGGTCATAGGGTAGTTCTATTTTCAACTTTTTGAGGAACCTCCATGCTGTTTTCCAGAATGGTTGCACCAGCTTGCATTCCCACCAGAAGTGTAGGAGGGTTCCCTTTTCTCTGCATCCTCACCAGCATCTGTCATTTCCTGACTTGGTAATTTTAGCCATTCTGACTGGTGTGAGGTGATATCTCATTGTGGTTTTCATTTGTATTTCCCTGATGCCCAGTGATGTGGAGCACTTTTTCATGTGTCTGTTGGCCATCTGGATGTCTTCTTTGCAGAAATGTCTGTTCATGTCCTCTGCCCATTTCTT
>PISX010010984.1:54214-67711 GCA_004024625.1 Mellivora capensis | reverse complement strand
AAAAAAAAAAAAATAAAAGGAACCCAGGCTGTGTATGCTGTTGCTCTGCTCGGGTTCCTTCCTTTCCTTGTCAGTATGTGCTAGAGACCACGTAAACCCTGTTGGTTCTCAGGGTAAGGCTAGCAGGAAGAGAAAGAAGACGGCCTTTATGGGGACGGTGTACCCCCATGGCTCACACTTACGTTGCCAAGTGTTCTTTTGGTCCAGCCAGACAGGGATCCGAGCTGCCAACCACATAGGCGTGGCTCTATGCTCTTCCCTCCATCTCTTTCCACTCTTCCCCAAGCTGACTGTCCCCCACTCTCCCCCCTCTGCCCATCTCGCAGTTCTCATCCTATAGACCTTTGTTCAAGGCATGCTGTTTATCTAACAGGCCCACCTAGCCCTTTGAGATCTTTGGTGTGGCTATCTCCCCACGCCTGGACCCACCCCCAGAAGGCCCAGTGACCTCACCCCTCCACCGATCATGAGGACCCCCAGCTATCTGGAGCCAACATGCCCTGCCTGCCTTGTGAATTAGTGGTGCGGTCCCTGCCGACAGTGGATGCTTCTGGATTACAGTCTAGCCCTGTGGCTTATTCCCTGTTCATAATATGTACTTGACACGTGACCTTTTCCAGAACTTTAAAAAGCAGAGTTGTCCAGGAGGCAGTCCTTGTTTTGATGACTTTAATTGGAGAAGTGTAATTCACTAGATGGCTGTATAGATGATTCATAATTCCTGTGACATTTCTCCATCAGCTCATTCTCCTCTTGGTCTTTTCTCTCCCCACCCCACCCCCATTTTTGATTTAGTGTTTGTGATGGGTTAATAATTCATCTTTTGGGGGCCAAGGAGTATTCTCCAGGATAATATTCATAGTTCTAGAACTGCTTTCGATTCTTCTATAAACTCAAGAGACGCACACACAGAGGTTGCTAGGAAGGAGAAAGGCTTTTGCATTGGCCTCCACAAAGTAGAAATAAAAGAGCCCTTGGGAAAAGATTGGTTCTGAACAGCTCAGAAGAACTCTTAGAGAATCTGCTAAATAATATTTTTGTCTGCTGTTTGTAAATGTGACTCGCTTTGAAACCATCTGTCATGCAGTCCTTTGCAGAGAGCTGAGAAGTATTTAAATCTGTGAAAATGAGTATATTTTTGTATATACCAAAGCAGGATTTTAATGGGTCCCTGCTGCATGCTGTCCAGTGCATTCTTTGAAACATGATTTTACCCAATTGTCAAGTAACATTGAAAACGGAATTCAAAGAAGGGATGTGGCAGTGAATGGAGAGGGTGTGGTGCGGGTTGTAGCTGTGTTTCCGCACAGAGGAGCCGAGAGGCTGCAAGGCAGGAGGGGGAACAGAGTTTCTTCATGAGTCAACGGGCTGGGTTGGAGTTTTTGCTGCTATTCCTCCTGCTTAGGAAAGCGGCCCTTCCCCAGGTTGGGCTGGGGGCAGTGGCGGGGGGCGGGGGGCGGGGAGGAAAGTGGGGCAGGACACTACGGCCAGCTGCTCCTCATTTCCTAGTGAAGTTCTAGTTTTGTGCAGCTGGCTTTGGGCATTACTGGCAATTCAGTGCCCCCACCTTTAATGACATCGCTGTTTTCACTGTTGCCCTTGGTCCCTGTGGCTAATACCCTAACCTAGCAGAACCCAAGACGCCTAAATGACTGGCAGTGGCTGCAGCTGTTGCAGCAAAAAATTGGAACATCATTGAAAAGGCTTCCGCATGTTGAATGGAGAGAGTAGGCTCAAAGGAAAACTCTCTCCAAACAACTGTGAGGCGAATCACTGGTGTTTCACATGTGCGGTGTTTCACATGTACTGGGTCATGAGTTGTCTCTCGGGGGCTATGTCTTGTCTGCCCACTAAAATTGTAAGTTGCAGGGTGCCCAGCTGTCCCAGTTAGTAGAGCACACGACGCTTGATCCTGGGGTCATGAGTTCAAGTCCCATGTTGGGGGAGTACTGTTTACTTGATAAAAAAAATTTTTTTTAGATAAAATTGTAAGTTTCTTGAGGGCCAGGATCTTGTCTGGGGCAAAAATCAAGGATCAGAGCTGGAAGGAACTCCAGAGCCCCAGACACATAGGTGAGAAAATTGGAGTCAAGAATAGTAGCAAAGTTAGGACTCAGTCGGAGGACTCTGATTCACAGCCCAATGACTTCTTACCGTGCCATTCTCCAAGCTCTGCCAAAGACAACCTACTCCACCACTGCCATACCAAAGGCAACAGGATAGAAACTTCTCTTAACATACCCAGCCATGGGGCACCTGGGTGGCTCAGTCATTAATCCTCTGCCTTCAGCTCAGGTCATGATCCCAGGGTCCTGGGATGGAACCCTAGAGCCAGGCATCCTGCTTTCTGCTCAGCGGGAAGCCTGCTTCTCCCTCTCCCACTCCCTCTGCTTGTGTTCCCTCTCTTGCTGTGTCTGTCTCTGTCAAATAAATAAATAAAATCTTTAAAAATTTTCACCTCTAAAGAAACCCCAAAACAAAAAACAATACCCAGCCACAATCCGTGATAAAAAATAATATGTGAAGGGGCACCTGGGTGGCATAGTCGGTTAAGTGTCTGATTCTTGGATTCAGCTTGGGTGATGATCTCAGGGTCATGAGACTGATCCTTGCATCAGGCTCCACACTCAACATGGAGTCTGCTTGAGATTCTTTCTCCCTCCCCCTCTCCCTCTGGCCTTCCTGCTTGTGTGACCACAAGCTGTCTCTCTCTAAAATAAGTAAATAAATCTCTTAAAAAAATAGTAGGTCAATACCCAGAAGAATCGGAAATCAGAGGATGAATGGATTAACAGATTGTAGTATATAAACATACACTGAATAGCCTTGTAGCTAATGATTTATGCATCTCCTTGGTTATTTCCTTAGGATAAATTCCTGGGTATGCAAAAAATGGAAACACAAATATCCACCAAGCAATAAATGGATAAATAAAATGTGTGTATCCATATGAGAGAATATTATTCCGCCATAAAAAGGAATGAAGTATTGATGCCTGCTACAACATGAATGAACCCTAAAGGCATTGTGCAAAGTAAAATGAGCCACACAGGGACCAATACTGTAGGATTCTACTGCATGAAATGTCCAGAACAGACAAATTTATAGAGACCTGAAGTAGGTTAGAGGCTGTAAGGGGCTGCTGTGGGGCGGGGGGGTGGGGTAAGGGGGAGTGACTGCTTAATGGAGATAGAGTTTCTCTTTGTGGTGATACATATTTTTTGGACCTTAGTAGAGGTGGTAATTTTACAACCTTGATTGCTTTTATTCATAGTACCTAAAATATCGATTAAAACCAGCAATTTTTCAAGATCATACCATTTGTATACATTTATTAAAGATAAATTAGGGACGCCTGGGTGGCTCAGTTGGTTAGGCGGCTGCCTTCGGCTCAGGTCATGATCCCAGCGTCCTGGGATCGAGTCCCACATCGGGCTCCTTGCTCGCCAGGGAGCCTGCTTCTCCCTCTGCCTCTGCCTGTGCTTGCTCATTCTCTCTCTCTGACAAATAAAATCTTAAAAAAAAAAGATAAAGAAATTAAAATGAATCCAAACTCTAAAGGAAATAAAGTCAGGAGGATAGAAATTAGATTTGATTATTTAAAATCAGAAATTGGACTTCTGAAAATTAGTTTTCTTTTTTTTGGCTTTTTTAAAAAATATTTTATTTATTTATTTGACAGAGATCACAAGTAGGCAGAGAGGCAGGCAGAGAGAGAGGGGGAAGCAGGCTCCCTGCTGAGCAGAGAGCCTGATGCTGGGGCTCGATCCCAGGACCCCCGGGATCATGACCTGAGCCCAAGGCAGAGGCTTTAACCCACTGAGCCCCCCAGGTGCCCCTGACTTTTTTTAAAGTAGTCTCCACACCCAGCACAGACACCCCAGTGCGAGGCTTGAACTCACCACCCTGAGATCAAGACTTGAGCTGAAATCAAGAGTTGGAGTTTTGACTGACTAAACCCTCCAGGCGCCCCAACTTTTTTTTTTAATGTAAGGTCTGCACCCAACATGGGGCTTGAATTCATGACCCTGAGATCAAGAGTCACATGTTCCACCAACTGAGCCAGCCAGGCACTGCTACAAGTTTCTCTTGATAAATTTTTCTTTTTAAGCTGCCTCCTTCCCTTGACCCTGAGAAGTCAAGGGGAAGAAAGGCAGGGTTCTCTTAGAGGTGGTGGAAGTGAGCGGGGCATAAGCCCCTTCCTGGGTTCTGTCCACTTTTGCCATCTTCCTCTTTCCTCCATCCCAAACCCTGCATGCTGGAATACGGCACTGGGTACTCTGAGAATTAAGACCATGTCGGTTTGAATTATCCAAAGTCAGGCTGGGTAGGAGAAGTGTGTATACGTGAGCATGAGCAGGGAGGGACATGGGAAAATCCAACCCCCACCCCCATGCTGTGTGTGCAGCCTGGATTCAGCTAGATGCTCGGAAAGTCTGTGCAGGTTCCTAGTTTCCTAGCTCATTTGAATTCATTATTGTTATAGCAACAGTGCTGTAGACATCACCCATCAGTGGTTAGAAAATGACAAATGTCAAACTATGTCTGACCCTGACTCTCTTCAGCTCTTTTTATCTGTGGTATCCCTTTGGAATAAAAATGCCTACTCCCTGCTGGGTCTTCTTAAAAATGCACATTGTCTCTTCACATAAAGGCAGGGATGATGGTGCTATGGCAAAAGAAGAAGAAAAAGAAGAGGAGGAGGAGAAAAAAAAAAAAAGAAAAGGAATGCCATCTGACTTTGCACGTTTAAAGTGCAAGTCTCACTACCTGTAGGGCTCGACTGGCATTTCATTAAGGACTTTCTTATGTCGCTTAAAACGTTCTATGGAGCCTGGGTTTTGTGGCTGGGTTTTCTGATCCTCACAGCAGGGCAAGGGGGTGGGATGGCGGGCAGAGACAAGGTTTCATGATGTTCAGGGCCAGAGTTGGGGAGGACACCCTTCAGATCCTTGGAGTCCTGTAAGTGGGGGGAGGGGTGCTGCCACCAGATCGCTTGTCTGTTTTTCCAAACAAGGTAGAGAATGAACATAAAATGCAGCTCATGCTACCACATGTAACTACGTGTCCTTTGCAATCTCGAGGCGCAACGTGCTTGAAACCTGGAAACCCTTGTTCCCTCTGAAATCCTGACTAGAAGGAACAAGGATAGAAAACACCATCACTATTGCCCTCATTCTAGTCAGAACCTATGTTTTGCCTCTGACCGTCTTTCCCGGGCTTGAAATTTCAAATGCAAAAGGAAAGGTCAAGGTTGAGGTGGATGGACCAGACAAATGTCAAGGTCCCTTCCAGATCTCACATTCGAGTAGCCTCTGCTTGGGCAGTGCTGGGCTGCCGGCCTCTCCTCTGTCCTTTTGCTCATGCAATTTTTTCATTGGCTGCTTGCGATGTGAACAAGCTGTACAAACAATTTTGAAAAATGAGTTTCAGAAGTACCTTCGCGTGTACTGGTAATTTTATTGAATCAAAAGGATATGAAGAAATAATTTTCTTTCCATGAATGTTCCATTTATGTCCGGTGGGCAAATTAGAGAAGAAACTCTCCCAATTACATTGAAATGCGTGTTTTACATCTAAAGCCGTAGGTCAAATCGTAGGCTACAAGCTAGAGTAATGAATATCTATGGCAACTGTTTTTGCCGTCATCAGGAAATGCACCCACTGCAAAGTGAGTCCTTTTTTTCAGTACTTAGAAATGCCCTTTATAAATAGACTATAGATAACAGCTTAGGGATGGAGAAGACTAACCGGCTTTCCATGCAGAGTTTGGTCTTTGTTCTCCCATGAGCGTGAGATGTGAGTCGTCATTTTTTTTAAAGATTTTATTTATTTATTTATTTGACAGACAGAGATCACAAGTAGGCAGAGAGGCAGGCAGAGAGAGAGGAGGAAGCAGGCTCCCTGCTGAGCAGAGAGCCCAATGCGGGGCTCGATCCCAGGACCCTGGGATCATGACCTGAGCCGAAGGCAGAGGCTTTAACCCACTGAGCCACCCAGGCGCCCCTGAGTCATCATTTTTTACAGAAGTTACAAACTTCCTGAAACCTTTGCCCCAGTAGTAAAGTATGAGAACATATCAGTACCAGTGACATGAGAATGTCCATTTTACTCTTTGGGCCTCTGGTATCTCACCGGGAAAATGGGCACAAGAAACACCTTTCCTGTAGTAAAAGAACCCTAGCAGATAAAAATAACTCGATCCCTTTGTGTTCAACAACTCGTATCATACAACGCTAACTGTGGAGACCAATACGGATGTACTTCATGTCTTCCGATACAAAATTATTAGACCAAGGGATGCCTGGGTGATACAGTCCATTGAGTGTCTGGTTCTTGGTTTCGGCTCAGGTCGTGATCTCAGGGACGTGAGATTGAGCCCCCACATCGGGCTTCGTGCTAAGTGGGGAGTCTGCTTAAGTTTCTCTCTCCCTCTGCCCCTCACCACATCCCCCCGTTTTCTCTCTCAAATAAATAAATCTTCAAAATTATTAGACTAGGGAGTGCCAGGGTGGGTTCAGTCGGTTTAGCATCTGCCTTGATTTTTTTTAAAAGACTGTATTTATTTATTTGACAGAGAGAGAGAGAGACAGCGAGAGAGGGGACACAAGCAGGGGGAGAGGGTGAGGGAGTAGCAGGCTTCCTGCTGAGCAAGGAGCCGATGCGGGGCTCGATCCCAGGACCCTGGGATCAAGACCTGAGCAGAAGGCAGAGGCTTAACACCTTAGTCACCCAGGCACCCCAAGCATCTGCCTTCAGATCAGGTGGTGATCCCGGAGTCCTGAGATGGAGCCCCATGTCAGGCTCCCTGCACAGCAGGGGAATCTGCTTCTCCATCTCCCTCTGTGTGCTCACAAGTGCTCTCTCTCTCTTTTAAATAAATACATACATCTAAGAAATTATTAGACAAATATGCTATCATACTAAATAGTATTTCAATGCTGGCAGGGCTGGGTCTGAGCAAATTGTGAAGTGGATGGAATGTATAATAACCATAAGGAGAGTATTAGCTAATATTTACTCTATTGAGCCCTAACTTTTAGTCCCCATGAGAGAAGGGATACTGTTTTATTCGTTAACTGTGCTCCCAAAGCCTTAAAGAGTGTCGATCCCAATAAATACTTGTTGAGTGAAGGAATGATCCGATGGATAGCAAATGAGGGCTTTGTACCGGGCAGGGTACTAAGTGCTGTCTTTTTTTTTTTTTAAGATTTTATTTATTTATTTGACAGACCAAGATTACAAGTAGGCAGAGAGGCAGGCAGGGAGAGAGAGGAGGAAGCAGGCTCTCCGTGGAGCAGAGAGCCCGATGTGGGGCTCGATCCCAGGACCCTGGGATCATGACCTAAGCTGAAAGCAGAGGCTTTAACCCACTGAGCCACCCAGGCGCCCCCCGCCTTTTTTTTAAAAGATTTTATTTATTTATTTGAGAGAGAATAAGTGAGAGAGCGCATGAGAGAGGAGAAGGTCAGAGGGAGAAGCAGACTCCCCAAGGAGCTGGGAGCCCGATTCGGAACTCGATCCTGGAAGTCCGGGATCATGACCTGAGCCCAAGGCAGTCGCTCAACCAACTGAGCCACGCAGGCGCCCTGTTAAGTGCTTTCTGATTAAGTCCTTGTAGTTTCTACTCCATGCCTTGTGCTGAGGGCATAGAAAGCGCTAGGGGCCAAGAGGAATGCTTTTCATATGTTTTCCCTTGTAATCCTCGAGGGGTAGGTGTGAGAAAAAAGTGAGGCTCAGGGAGGGTAAGTTACTTACGTAAGGACACATGGTCAGTAAATGGCAGAACCAGGGTTTAACTCTCGCGGTGGGTGGGGGGTAGCCCCACCGCCTCACCTCTTTCACTGCATTTCCCTCCGTGTCTTTTATGCATTTGTTTTCTGGTCTTCATCTGGAATCCCTGGATGAAGAAATGCTGGGCCCTCACCACTTGGTGGAGGACACGGCTGCGGCTGCTTTCAGTCCATTCTGTGCCCCCTCACCGCCTCCCTGGATCACTGTTTCTAAGGCACCTCTTCTGTCTTTTCAGTCTCTGTTTATATACATCATCAGTGTTGATGGGATCAAGAAAGCACTGTCATCCCAGGGTAACGTGTCCCCGTTATCTGGCACCTTCTGTCGTGCTCGTCTCCCAAATGAACCTTCACTCAGCTAAAATCGGGTCTTCACTGGCCCCCACTGGCCCCCTACATCCCCGCTCCTCTGCTTGGTAATTTCTCCCTGTCCTTCAGGGTCCATAGGCAGTCCTACTCTCTCCAATCTTTTACCCATTAGCCTTGCACTGTCTTCTAAGTTTTCCTGGGTCTGTTTTGGGCTTGGGGCACAGTGAGAAGTGACTGTAATTGAACTTGGACTCAGAGGGCCTCAATTTAAGGCTCTGAACCATTTTCCTCACCCATAAATTATGGAAAATAATACATATTTCACAGATAATACATGTGGAAGCAATTCCTAAACTCTGTAGTACTGAGCACATATCAGTTATTATCATGAGATTGGCTTCCCACAGAAGAGTTTTTAGGCAAGGAGTGGGAAGCTTATAAGTGATGCTATCAGGCTGATTTTGTGACAGCCCCTAGGTGGATGGATGGAGAAAAAGAGAGAGGTCAGAGGCCAGAGGACCTGTTAGGAGCTTGGCTCTACAGTCCAGACAAGAGATAATGGAACCTGGACAGACCCTGATGGCCATGGAGTAAAAACGAAGACTTGAATTGTCCAGGTGATTACAGAAGAAAGACAGAGTACAGTGGGGACCATAGGCACAAACAGGAAGTAAGGTGGCTAGGTACCTCCTGCCTATGTTTAAAGTTGTCAACACAGATGAGCTCTCTGAGGGAGAAGGAAAGGCAAGGCAGACTTCAAGTATTAGAGAAACTGAAGGGAAGTATGAAATTAGGAGCCAGGAACAGACTACACACATCAACTCTTTCCAAGTGACTGATCCTTCAATTATTGGTACTTCTGTAAATTTCCAAAGGGACCAAGAGGAGGCTGACAACCATAGAACAAGGAGTGACTTGGGATGACCGTCCCGGGGGACAGGCATTACCCTGTGTTACCCTCACCATTGTCTTTCTGCACGCACACATAGATCCCACCTCCCCAAGCAGAAAGTCAGCTCTTGAAATGCCTCCGGTCTTCCAGCTTTCTAGGGCCTTCTCAGAACCCACCTTAGTACACAGCAAGTGGTCAGCAGGTATTACTCTCTTGGCTGCTTGAAAAGGAAAGTCACGGCATTGGGGGGGTGATGGTGGAGAGAAGGTTACTTGGTGAAATCTAGGCTGAAGATGGGCATAGTTTATCTGGCAAACTTTCATGACTTCTTAAGTGGTCACTAACATTTAAAAATCAATCAGGAGATTTCAAATACATTTCTAGGTCTGTTATTCCTGTGGGAGACTGGCCCGGCAGGTGAACCTGTGCTCTGCAGGCAATAAGCATTCAAATAAAAAAGGAAACCTGAGAGAGGGCTTGCAAGCTGGGCTGGAGGAATCCTCAGAGAAAACATGGACAACGCATGGTCGTGCTGGTGCTGAGCTGTTTGGGAAATGATCTGGAAAGTGATGGGGTACCATGGGGGGAGGGGCAGGGCTCAGCAGCGGAGGGCAGCGTTCAGGGGTTGGGGTGGTGTCAGAGGCTCGCTCTGATGGCTGGGGGAAAGAGGGATTGGGTAAAGGGAGAGGCTAGAGGGCTGTGGGACAGCACCTATCCTAGGAAAGGAAGTCACGTTCTACTCGCCATCCCTGTGTTTGGCAACCAATCTAGCTCCCCAGCAGGCCAGGAGATGTACCCCCAGAGCCGAGGGAGTGGACCTGAGCTCGTTCTTGGCTTGGAGGAGCGCAGCGGGCAGTGCATACGTTGTTGTTCTCTGCGCACCGGTGAGCGTACCCCAGTGCCTTATCAGGAGAAATGCCTTGCCTGGGAGAAGCAGGTATATGGTAAATGTAGTCTACCTAAGCGAGCCTTTGCGTGTGGGTCTGACCCAGTGCATTCGACTGTAAATGCCTTGTAGTGTGTATGTCTTCCCTCCCTCTAGGGATGGAGCAGCATTTGGCACATAGTAGGTGCTCAGTGAACATTTAATTGTCTGAAATAGGGATGCTCCTGCGGGATCTGGGTAATTACACTTTCACAGCTGACCCTAAATGAGACCCATGGGATTTGGTAGAGGCCTTAAAATTTTCAGTCTTGGTTCAGCTACTCAAGATTTCCGTGGCTGTGAATGAGCCACGTAACCTTGCCGAGACCGTTTGTTCATTTATTTTTATTTATTTTTACTTTGTATTTTATTTTATTTTAAAGGTTTTATTTATTCGTGAGGGAGGGAGCGGGGTGGGGGGGAAGAGAACAGGAACAGTGCAGGGGAGAGGGAGAAGCAGGTTCCTGGCTGAGCAAGGAGCCCGATGCTTGATCCCAGGACCTTGGAATCATGACCCGAGCCGAAGGCAGAGGCTTAACAACTGAGCCACCCAGGCACCCCTATTTTTATTTTAAAAAAGATTTTATTTATTATTTGGAAGTGAGAGAGAGCACAAGCAGGGGGAGAGGGAGAGGGAGAAGCAGACTTTCTGCAAGAGCAGGGAGCCCAATGTGGGGCTTGATCCCAGGACCCTGAGATCATGGCCTGAGCCAAAGGCAGACCAGATGCTTAACCAACTGAGTCACCCAGGTGCCCCCGCTAATCTATTAAAACACACACACACACACACATACACACACATTAAAATTTTCTAAGAATAGAGAAGTGCACCTGAAGTCACTCTGCAAACGGTAAAGTACTATATGACCCAATGTAGCCTATCTATAAAATGGAACACCATCCAGCCACAGAAAGGAAAGAAGTCCTAATATCTGTTCCCACATGGATGAGTCTTGAAGACCCGATGCTAAAGGAAAGAAGCCAGACACAGGTCACATATGGCAAGAGTCCATTTATACCAAATGTCAGAATAGGCAAATCCGTAGATCCATACAGCAGATTAGTGGTTTCCGTGGGCTGGGGGGTGGGGAGAAGGAAATAGACTTTCCTTAATGGGTATGGTGTTTCCTTTTGGGATGATGAAAATATTCTGGAGCTACATGGTGGTGATGATGGCACACCTGTGTGAGTGTGCTAAACGCCACTGAATTGTATACTTAAATGGTAAAATTTACGCTTGCATATTCTACCACAATAGAAAATTCCCCCAAAAGTGCTATATGAGAGTTAATCACCTTGAGAAGCTGTTGGTTCTCATATTCTAAGTGCAGTATCCAATCCATTTTTTTGGCATTCAGATAGCTTACAGAGTAGAGGCATCTCCACTAAGGAGCCTCTTCCTAAGAGAAAAGCTGGAGTGGGGGTGGGGGGAGGAAAGGAGGAGCAAGGGGCCATCTGAAAAGGGAAGCTGGATAGTATTTGTTTCATAGATTGCCAGTTGTTCACCCTGTTTGTATTTAAATGAAAGGAGGCTTTGAAGTGGGAGCCGCCTCTGAGCAGGGCTTGGGGTTCCTGTCTTGTGTGGTAAAGTTCAGACTTGTCCAGATCCGTTTCTAGCCAGGAGTTACTGTTTCTGGTGGAAAAGACTCAAGTTTTGGTTAATAATATATGAGCAGGAAAAACAGGAGTAAACTGGGCGGGACGGGGTGGGGGGCAAGGAATGAGTTCCCCCTGGACTTGGGAAAAGCAGCTTTCAGATTTGGGCTCCATGGTTTTTGGGAGGATCTTTTTTTCACTTACCGTCACTGGATTTCATTTTTTTATTACCGTCCGCTGCATCTCAGATTGTATCATCTTTGGTAAAGAACATCTTTCAGCAAATGCATCAATCAGTGAAAGTTAAGTGCTGGGCTAAGCCCTAGCAATAATCTGAATGGTATCAATTTGAGAAAAAGGTGGACTAATTGAAATTCTCTTGAAAATGGCAGGAAATTCACTGTCCTTTCCCTGGAGGGGAGTTTGCATATTTAGAAAAACTCCTCTGCTAGTTGCAGGGTTAAATGTTCTGCCAACTCATAGAAATTATAAGTTTCACTAATAGGTCACAGATCTGTTTACCTTGATGATCTCCAAGAGTTAATAAAATCTAGAAGACTGTGCAGTGGGCATCTAAAACAATAGCTGACCTAAGTTTCTATAACTCCACGGAGCCAACATCTCAATGTGGCTTACAAACAGCAGTGGACGACGTCTCAACAAACCCTATGAGGGTGATAATTGTAATGAAGGTTCATATCTTCACCCTATGTAATTTTATGGGAATTGAGAGTCTAGCCAAATAATAAGTTCCAGCCCCTTTTATCTGCCCAGTTCCCAGCACACTCCCGAGGTGTCTGAGGCACTTCTCACCCTAACCTCTTAAAGCAGATTGTAACAATAACAAGGGTAATGACAAGTTCCCAATCTGCACAGTTCCCTTCATTAAAGGAGCCCTGGGAGCTTCAAAAACACTCATTAATGGAATCTGACAAAGCTGGGAAGGTGGGAAGACTCGCCCATTTCCAGTTTTCTGGTGGCTAAGGGGAGACTGTGTCCCAGAGAGGTGTGAGTCTCTCAAGAGGCTTGAGGGCAGAAGGGGCTTGGGATCTTGGGCTACCTTTACTCCACGTGACCTGGGAGAGTAAATCAGGGTTCTGGACCCACACCCCAGCTGCATGCTATTAGCAAGTCGCTCCCTTTCTCTGCGCCTCGGTTTCCTACATTTGCGACGAGGACTTGGGCCAGGTTTCCAAAGTCTCGGAGGTCATCCCTGAATGTCCCAACGCCTCTATCCTGGGGTGAGGGGGGAGGGCTCTCTTACTTCAGGGTTTGGTTAGACTTGTAGCAGAACCGGGCGTGGCAGGGGGTAGGCGGGGGAGGAGAATGCCTGCCGGGGTTCGGAACAAGTCGGTGCTCATGGAGTACCGTTGGATGGGAAGCAGGTCTGAGACGGCCAGGTGAGGGTCTAGTGCCAGCTGGGAGTCCGAAGTCCCCTGGTGCCTGCTGCAAAACAATGCGAGTCATGCCAGCGCCTTCTACTCCTGGCCCAGGAGCTGTTAGGGGCGTCCTCTGTTAGGGGCGTCCTCGGGGCTGCGGGACGGCTGGGAGGGCAGGTATCGAGGCGGGAGGGCTCCCCCGCCTTTGGCCCACGGTCAGCGAGTCAGGTGGCCGTGCGCAGATAGCCTGTGACTCGGCCGTGGGCTTCGGAACAAGTGCCCAGGCGCGCGGTCCCCCCAGGACTTTGGCCCTTCCCCCGGGAGAAGTTAGCCCTCCCTCTTCGGGTAGGGGGCGGCGGGCATCTCCCGCCTCCCGGGGGAGGGGAGGAGGAGCGGAGGGAGGAGCCCCGCGGGGCGTGTCGCGCGAGGGAGCGCCATGCGCCCGGTGCGGGCCCCCTAGGAAGTGGATTTGGCCGCTCCGGATCCCAGCCCGCTTCCAGGTTTTCTCCCGTCCCGGCCCTGCGTGCTCCCGCCCGTCTCCGGCCCCCCCCCCCCCCCCCCCCCCCCCCCCCCCCCCCCCCCCCCCCCCCCCCCCCCCCCCCC
>PISX010010984.1:0-54114 GCA_004024625.1 Mellivora capensis | reverse complement strand
CCCGCCGCCGCCCACGCCCTCCGCGGCCCCGGTGGCGCCTGCCACCTTCTCCTCCTTCCCCGCGCCCCTGTCCCGCTGCCGGCCGGCGCGCCCCGTCCGCCGCCCCGCGGAGCCCGGAGCCCACCGGCCCGCGCCTCCGCTCCCGTGGGCCGCGCACCGCCTCCACGCTCTCCGCCTCCTCCCCCCCGGCCGGGCTCCTGGCACCGTTGCCTGACGCGCGAGGCCCAGCTCCACTTTTCGCCCCGCGTCTCCTCCCGCTGCTCTCCCAACTCCTATCCCCAACTCCCTAGCCCCCTCGCTCCGCTCGCGAGTCCCCGGCCCCGCGTAGGTCGGCCCGCGTTCGCCACTCTCCCCGGGTTCCCAGAGGTGGGAGCGCGTCAGTCCCGGCCCGCACCATGGCCCGGTTCGGCTTGCCCGCGCTTCTCTGCGCCCTGGCCGTGCTCTGCGCCGCGCTGCTGGCTGCCGAGCCCAAGTCGAAAAGTTGTTCGGAAGTGCGACGGCTTTACGTGTCCAAAGGCTTCAACAAGAACGATGCCCCCACGCACGAGATCAACGGTAGGTGGGGGCCCTCGGGAGGCGTGCGCGGAGGCAGGCAGGCAGCCCGGGGAAGGGGCCGCGGAACCCCCGCGCGGCCGCAGGTAGCCTGGGGCGGCGGTGAGGGGGAAGCCATGGGCAGGCGGGAGAGCGCGCGAGAGCGAGCCCCGGTGCAGCGCGGCCCCCCGGGACTGCGAGGCGGGGTGCGCCGCCGCCGGGCCGGGTGCCACCCCGCATCTTCTCCCGCCCCACCGCGTTTTCCCGGTCCCGGGGAGTCCCGAGGACTCTGGCCCGCAAAGTGCGTGTCACCGGCTCCGTCGCCTGTTCCGGGTTGAACTCCTTACTGGGCTCCCCGGTGTGTTGCGGGTGACGAGAGGCCGGGAGGGGGTGAGGGTCGCCCGTGGGGTGTTTGTGTGTGGGGGGGTGGTGGCGCGACCTACAGCGTGCCAGCTTCCCGGGGACGCCAAACGTGGAACTCCAATGGAGGTTTCATTGATGTTCTTTTAAAAACCCTCTCCCCTCCTCTCCTCTACCGCTGACGCGGATTAGGA
The DNA here is from genome assembly GCA_004024625.1 of Mellivora capensis. Taxonomy (NCBI): domain Eukaryota; kingdom Metazoa; phylum Chordata; class Mammalia; order Carnivora; family Mustelidae; genus Mellivora; species Mellivora capensis. Next base: position 53,029 of record PISX010010984.1, on the reverse strand, counting down.
GTTTTAGTAGCTACAGCGGCTTTAGAAGTCGCCTTTAAAAAGCAAACGACTCTCCACCCCTCCAAACCCTGAATTTTGGGAACTCTCCTGCTTTCCGGAAGGTGCTGGACGGGAAGGGTACTCCCACCCCCCCCCCTTTCTTTTTTCTCACCTCATTTTCAGGGTTAATTGCACATTCAATTACAGACCTTTGAAAGGACTGACTACAGGAAACCTGAATCGCAGTTTGGAGATGGTTATGCAAATGGAGAAGGCTTAGCCTGTGATAAAGTTCACCGGATTTGGGCGCTGGGGGGTGCGTGGGGTATTGGTGAAAGCCCTTCTCGGAGCGCCGGGGAGGCGGCTTTTCGGCGGGCGCCCTTCGCCCCTCCCTGCGAGGCGGCGGCGGGCGGCCGCGGATCCCCTCCGGGTCGCGGTCTCTCATTCGCGGAGGGCAACTGTTGCGCGCAGCCCCGCCGGCCGCACTGGAGCCGGCGGCGGCGCAGGTAGCCCGTTGCCCTGAGGGTTCGGAAAGAACCACGGATCTAGCTGGCGGCTGGCCAGCGTAACCTAACGGAGGAGAGAGCGGTTCGAGGCCCCGGGGGGCCAAGCCTCCATTCCGAACCTTTCATGGAAGTGAGGAGAGTGCGCCTTTGCCTCACGGTGCTGGTCACCCGGGTGGGGCGAGCAGGGGGCCGGCAGCCAGCAAAGGAAATAACTGTAATTTTAACCAGTCGCTTCCAGAGGCTTAGGAAGACGTGGGGGTCATTTTTTGGAAGGGCTATTAATAACCTTGGAGATTAAGTGCAGTCATCAATTACATATAAATTACAAAGGTAATTGAGGGAAGTCGCCGGGCGCTTTCCCAGTGTATTCAGCATCCGTCTAGAAATAGAACTCAAGAAATTGCCGGAGAAGCCTAGGAGCCCGCTGCACCTTGGCAGTTATCAAATGACTCGCACACGACTGATTAGAGACTGTTTGCCCTTGAGCTGCCTGTCTTTTTGGGAACTCAAGTATGTCCTCACAGCGGCAAGGAAAGAAAGAAAAGCCCTCTTTCTTTCCTCTCTCCCTCCTGCCCCGCCAGAAGAAGTGAAGTGAACCAGCAGCCACTGAAGCTTGGGGGCTCCACAGGTCAGACCTGGGGTCTTTGTGCCCTGCACGGTTTGGGCCTGGGCCCAGCAGAGATGATTGGCGTGAAGGTTACAGTTGTCATTCCCACATTTTGAAGGGATAGAGGCAGCGATGCACTTAATGGGAATGTGACAAGTTTTCATCTTCTGCTCCTGCAAACAATATGTGCCTTTGAGAGGGACTGGAGGCATTCAGGGAGTGGGTTGTGAGATTGCCCTCCCCACTTTCTCCAACTTGGCTCTGGGCAGGCTCCTCATGGCAGGACACCTTCCCAGCCAGCATCTCAGGAAAAAGGAAGTTTTGAAGGGTGCTCAAGGACTCTGTTAGGTGTTCCCTTCGATTGCCCTGGTGGCCAGCAAACACCTGAGCGGTATTTCTGCATATATGTCTATCTGGATATTTCCCCCAAAGATGGGAGAGTTATTAGTGACCAGCAGCAGGAAATGGAAGCTAATGTGCTCACACACCCAAAACATTTTATTCTTTTTGTCTTGTCCTTCATCTCCCTCCCAGGGCTGCTGCTTTTATTTCCCCTTTTGAATGACCTACTGGACTGCATTCTCCTGAGGAACAAAGGAAGTGCCTTTTTAGCTGGAATCCTTGGAAGACCACCAAGGACTTTAGCTCATGTAGTGCAATTTCGCACCACTTTCAACAATAACAAAAATGCATGACTGAATGGCTCAAAAATGTGGAGTGTTAGAGGCATTCATTTGAGTCTAGGACACTGTCACAACACAGACCCAAGTAAATACCTTTAGACGGCCAGTATAAAAACAGGGGGTAATCTTTACCATCACCCTGGCCTGTCCAGATGCATATACATGAGCCTTGTCTTCCTTGAGCTACGCTCAGATAATTTTGGTCATTTTGGGGAGTGTAGTCCATACAGTGACTTTTGTACAGCCCATGTCTGAGTGAATTGCCAGGCACTTTCCCTGGCCAGGGGTCTGTGTGTGTGGTGCTGGTGGAGGGGGTGGGGTGGGAATGATGATCTATTTTTTTTTCCTATGCAAAAAGTTCAGGATGGTTTTTCAGGCAAAGGGTCATAACACCTGGATGCCTAGCACCAGGCTTAGCCCAAGTTTAAGGTTTTATTTCTGACAGCCTTGTACTTGCCTTCTAGAGCTTTGAACAGGCTTTAAGAATACTGTGTTTTTAAGGAGGCTCAGTCTTTTGAGATCATGATTAAGATAATTTTGATGTGGGGACGCCTGGGTGGCTCAGTTGGTTAAGTGGCTGTCTTCAGCTCAGGTCATGATCCCAGCGTCCTGGGATCGAGTCCCGCATCTGGCTCCTTGCCCGGCAGGGAGCCTGCTTCTCCCTCTGCCTTTGCCTGCCACTCTGTCTGCCTGTGCTCACTCTCTCTGACAAATAAATAAAGTCTTAAAAAAAAGATAATTTTGATGTGCTCTCAATAGTACATCATGCCAGCAGGGCTCCGGGACCCAGGCGAGGTCCCACATTGCCTAGCCGCTTGACCCCCGAACTTATCAAATAATGGGGAGTTCAGGAGGGATCTTGAACACAAAGGATAGGTATTTGTTCAGCTTTCAATGGGCATATCTTTTTGGAGCACCTACTATGTGCAGCATTCTGTGCTGGGCATTGTGGAGGCAACAAGAAGGGCCGGAGGGGCCTCCGGCACTAGGACCTTTCCAGGCAGTAGAGGGACAAGCCACGTGTGCAGAATCCAAATGTGACATGGAGTGAGAGAAGTACCATCTGAGTGGCAAAGGTAAGGAGTAAGGAGCGCCCACAGACTTCCAACGGAGAAAGGATTTGCGGCCAGATTACCAGCTCGGTAGTGCTAGTTCACTAGTAAATTGAAAAATCTGACCATTTTCATTGTGCCTCCCTTCCATAAAGACAGGGTTAGAGAGAGGCAACCGTTGGCATTTAATTTTATTTGTAATTTTTTTAAAAAGTTTTTATTTAAGTGATGTTTACCTCCAACATGGGACTCATGACCCTGAGATCAAGGGTCACGTGCTCTATTGACTGAGCCAGCCAGGAGCCTCCTCAGCCATTGGGATTTTATTACTAATCTAATTTTTGCCAAAATTGTCTTTAAGAGCGAGGCAGTTGATTAGGGGTGTTCTTAAGCCTGCCATAGATCTCTTTCAGAGGGACGTTGAAGGATACTAAGGAGAACTTTGTGCCATGGTGGTGATATTGTTTTTTTTTTTTTTTCCTGTTCCCATTCATGTTCATGAGCAATGCACTTGCACACATACGCACATGCACATATGTATGCCTCAGAGGGTTCGGGGAATGACAAGCTATGTTAGGGTTACGTGGCAGAAAGTGTTTGCCTGTGCTGGAGAGGTAGGCATCCTTTTTGATGTAGAGTTGCTTACTGCGTGTAAGACACAACATATGTCCTCAAGATTTGCATTTCCTCTTTCCCACTTGAAGTAGGTGGGTTGGATTTTGTGGAGAACTTGTGATCTTCTATTCTGTTGGAATTCTCAGTTTGGTTTCCTTCGTTTTATTTAAGAAAGAGGGTCTAACTGAGCCACAGGACCTGTCAGCATAGAGATTGTCCCAAATAGTATAGGAACTACTTCCTGGACATGCTCAAAAAAAGACCTTAATAAAAAGTTCTGGCTTATGCAGCTCAATCTCTAGTTAGAACATACAAATATAAAATGTTTGATTCAGCATAATTACTATTTTCCTTTTTTATTTGACTCACATTGGGTTGCATGCAATTTCAGGATTAGCCAGAGACTAGACTGAGGAATGAAAAGGAAGTTTCTTGTTGTCTCTACAAGGGAAACAACATCGGCGTTAATCTAAATCAGTTGGAAGGGAGTGTCTGGCTCCCCAGGAACGTTAACTGTTTTACCACTGAGATTTTTCCTGCATATGTTCACAAAAAATACATTTTGGCCTCAAGGAAAAGAGCTTGTGGCTATTGGTTGCTTTCTCTGGACCTGGTCCTAAGCTAAGGGCTTTACATATTCTCTCTTAAAATCCACAACAACCATACGAAGTCAGAAGTATTATTCTCTTCATCTTCCCCCATTTTTTTTAAAAGATTTTATTTATTTCACAGACTGAGATCACAAGCAGGCAGAGAGGCAGGCAGAGAGAGAGGGGGAAGCAGGCTCCCTGATGAGCAGAGAGCCCGATGCGGGACTCGGTCCCAGGACCCTGAGATCATGACCTGAGCCGAAGGCAGAGGCTTAACCCACTGAGCCACCCAGGCGCCCCCATCTTCCCCTATTTAATGAGACGAGGAGTCCGAGATTCAAAGGGATTTGGAAATAGATTCACTGGCTCACAGCTGGTCAGTGGTAGAGGTGGGACCTGAACCCAGGTCTTCCTTGACCCAGAATAGCGGTCATGCATTGTTGTATAGGTCATAAGACAGAGTGCCTTCCCGAATCCCATGGAGGGCTGGCTTCAAAAATAGAAGCTACAAGAGGACCATCGACCAGCAAAAGACCATCCCAGCCCTATTTGAGGCCATGGAAGAGAGTGGATCCAGCCCTGTGCTTTGCAGCAAAGTATTAATACCCAGACACAGACAACCTAGTGTTAACAGTAGAAGGAATATAAATTGTATTTCCTGGGCCGTGGGGAGCCGGTGATGGTTTCTGAGGGGGGGAGTGTCCTTAGTGAGACTGTTGCAGGAAGAGAACTGCTGTCCCTGCATGTTAAGGGTCAGTGAGGCAGGGGGAATAAAGGCAGTGAGAGCTGTTTTAAGTACGCAGTTCTCTTTAAAAAATGTTTTATTTTAATTCCAGTAGAGCGAACATACGGTGTTCTGTTCGTTTCAGGTATACAATATAGTGATTCAGCAGAAGGATGCAGTTCTTAACTGGCCTGCCTTCCTCTTGTTACCCTCTCATTCCATACCGTGCTGCTTTGAATGGAGTCCTTCCTCTGCTTTGAGCTTCAGTGGCTTCAAGTATCACAAATGATACTTTCATTAAATCACCTCTGAACTCCCCTTCCTCCTAGCTCTTTGCTTGAATCAGATCGATGGTCTTCGCACAGACTGTCTCGTGTTCTAGTTAATGGTGCGTGTGGGCACCTGTGTGTCGTCTCAGCTGTAAGTGGCTGGAGGACAGAGGGGCAGCTCCTGGTGTTTTGAGTACTAAGTGGGGCAGCTCAAGGCAATATTCAGTAAATGTCTGCGGGGTGAGGGATGGAGGATAGCATAGACCGATCTTTCACTTTCTCTGCCAGTATCCCAGTGCCATGATGGGGTTTAGGCTGCCTTGATGATAGATTATCATCCCATGGTCTCTTGCCGTTCTGGGAATCTTTTGGAGCTAAACATTTGAAGTGAAATAAATTTACAGTAAATCTCCGTGATGTGGCGGTATAGCATATAATAAATGTTTTTATTCCTTTTTTGGGGGGGAGGATGGAGTGTTCCTCCTAACTACTTCATTAAAAACCAAGTGCTACAGGAATTTTCCGGCAAGATCAGAATTGTTTTTCTTCTCGCTGAGATCTCCTCCTTTAAGGAATAGATAACTGAGACTTCCGTGTTAGGCAATTTGGAGCGAATTTAGAAGAGTGATTTAGCACATCGGATTTGGCATGTAGAGCTGTTCAATGCACACTGGTTACCTTTTCCAGAATAAAATCTGAAGTTTATTTTCTTTACAAAGCAGAAGGACACAGGCTTAAGGATATCAGGATATTTTATGAGCAGACCCACTAAAGCACCCACAGGTAAGAACTAGCATTTCAATTCCACTTGGCTAAGCATCTGTTGCTTACTACAGAGAACATGAAAGTGCAGAAAATTCATGAAGCGATTCCATCCTGGAGGTAATTTGAAATGTTATATTTAAGTTCTGATGCATTTAATTCAGCAATCTGGTGGGAGAGAAAAATCAAAGCGACCCATCAGGCAGGTATTCAACTTTTGAAAAAGAAACTCTAACAAATGTTAGAAATTAGGGAAAAAATTGAATGGAAGAGTTATCCAAAAAAGAAAAAAAAGTCCATAACCTCCAGGAAGCCTGGAAACTATGCAAAAACATCTTATTGGAAGCCCAGATAAATGTGTGCCAGACATCAAAAAGACCAGCTGCTTGGGGGGAAGAAAAAAAGAAGGCGGCATGACTAACTGGCAGACTAAGAGAGGCTGCTTCAGGGGAAAAGGAATCTTCCACAAAATGGAAAGAGCTTTGGCCAGGGGGATAGGGGGAAGGCCACGAGGTTCGGCAGGGCAGGTACACTAGAAAGTGGGCTAGCCGAAAGAATTGGAGGTGTACCTTGCAAGGGGTTTGAAAAGAAGGCTGAGCGACGATCATGGGGAAAAGGGTAGGCTGAGGGAGTCCACCCCATCAGAGGCAAAGCAGGAAGGCTTCTTTAAGGGGAAGCCATGCCTGATGAACCTCTCCACTGGCAGACATAGTTTAGGTTTTCATGAGTTATGCAATGGGATTCCAAGGCAAAGAATAGTCAGAAAACGCATTTCCTTTGGGATAGGTGGGAGTAGTTTTAACACAAGGAGGATGTGGTTTCCTGGCAGGGGCAGTCCTAGTTTGGCCTTGACAGATGTCTGATACCTTTGCTCTGGTTCTTTCTCCTTTGTCTGAAAAATGGGAGCAGGGGTGTGAGAATGCTGTATTAGAGCAGAAATTGTCGACCCTGGCCACACCTTAGAATCACCTGGAAAGTTTTGAAAATCTAACGCCTGGGCACCACCCCCAGACAAATTAAATCATACTTTCTGGCAGTGAGGCTAGGCCGTGATCATTTTTAAAAGCTCCCCAGTAGTCCCAGTGACCCAGCTCCCCAACACAGCCCTGGTTGAGAACCACTGCCCTAGATTATGTCTGAGTCCCTTCCGTCTCAGATTCTACGATTCTGAATTTTCCGGTGAAATTCATCATAAAGTGTTGTCTCAGAGGAGAGCTTTAATTTAGATGCAGTGCGCACTCATTTTAATTTTGGCTAACTTGGATTTAAGAGGAAGGTCTGAACTTGGACAAAAAAAATATTTTTTAATCAAGATGCAAGTGACGCATCATATAGCCTGTGATGCTTTGCTGTGGGCAGAGAAGTAAGCCTAGGCCATTGAGAGTACTTTGGAGAGAATTAGAAAGGAATCCAGTCTTGCTTGTCATTTATTAAGTGTCAGTGTGCTAGGTGATATTTCTTCCCTTTCTCTTTATTGGTAAAATAAAGAAGATCTCTTTATCCCTTACTTTAATGTCCTCTTTGCCATTTGTTTATTCTCTTCAAGTATCTTATCAAGAAATAGAAGTACAGTAAATCCCTAGGCTTCTGGCCGGCACAGCCATCCAGAACACAGCTGGGAATGTGGAAGTAAGCAGAAAAGCTACAGGATGGAAACAGCTGTCATAAGGCCCGTGCATTCTACTTGGAGACAAGGCCTTCGGGAATTTATCATCAGCAATCAATGATTGAGTAGCTCTTCTATCAAGAGCAAAATGCTAGGTGCTTGGGATTCAAAGAGGTTTAAAAGGAGCCAAGCTTTTGAGGTGTTTGCGTTCAAATTGGGGGGGGGGATGGTGAGAAGATAGATCTGCCTTCCCAGTCCCTGGCCGATGAGAAGTAGTCTGAGAAGTAGTCGGTAGTGCTGGTTGGGGAGTGGAAGGGTCACGGGGGTTGCCGGGGGTGGGGGTGGGGGTGTAATTTTAGAGGCAGGCAAGACTTCTGGGAGAAGTGAAGGGCAGGGACAGACCCAGGACTTGCTGATCTTGGCCGTTCCTTTCAGTCCCTTGAGTGCTTCTAGGATGGGGCCAGTGGCAGAGGGAGCTCCCCTAAGCCCTGGGGCACTAGGGTGTTTTGGGGCAGTGTTAAATCAGAGTGCTTGGTATCATTACCTAGTTAGAGGGTAGACCGGAGAAAGAGTAGGCCTATTTGAAATCCAGACTTGCCCTTGAAAGAGAGGAAGGTTCAGTTCACTTACACATTCACCCTGGTAGGGCACCTCGTTTCCCAGCACTGGGTCGATAAGGAGTCCATTCTGTGTCACTCTCTCCTTTTCTTAAAAAAAGAAAAATTAAAGACTGTGTATTATTAATTTAGTGGCTTATTCACTTCAGGGCTTTTGGTTGGTGCTCTCCTAAGTCCTCTAGAACACCCAGGTTCCATTTGGTTCCTAACTAATGCTACTGCCTGCCGGGCTCAGCTTGGGACACGGGCATTCTGATCTGAAGTCAGAAGAGGCAAGAGCTGGTTTTTGGTTAGAGGGGACAGGTTTAAATATTTGAATATTGATTTCCCTTTTAAACATTTACCAAAGTGAGTAAATGGATAATGGTAATTGGAGAAGCACTAGACGTTACACATAGGAGTACACACATTGCATGGTCCTTGTCTTTGACTATGTGCCTCACTTGAACCTTTAAAAAAAAAAAAGCCCTTCTTTGCTCCATCTTGCCTGATCTGAGGCCATGGATCTCCAGTTTCTGTCACAGGGCAGGTGTTTGAGCCATGTTTGTGGTTCGAAGATAAGTTCGAGCAAGCTTTTTGACTTCGGTGTATTTTGAATATTTTTCTGTTTCTCCCTTTTCAGTGAACTCATGTGAAGCTGTTTATTTTAAAATTTCTGCATTCAGTCCTAGACGCCTAATAAGAAAGGGCAAAAGACAGAATCGTCTTTTCAAACCTAGAAACTGAGTGTTATTCTTGCTTGGAGGTGGGAGCGGAGTACTTGATGTGGTTTGTTTTAATCCTGGGGGACAAATGGTTGCTTCTTCTACCGTCCATTCCCGATGTTAAGAGGAACTCCGCTGTACCTGCGGCAGTGCTTTTAGGAAAGGGAGGCTGCTTTTGCTCCTGGTCCTTGCTTCCAGCTTTCTACTGGGAGCTCACTTCCTGCCATGTCCTGGGGGGGGGGGCGGCGGGCCCCTGGGCAGGCTTGGTTTCATCTAGTCTACCTCAAGGTCACCTGTCCTCACTTCATCCCAGCCATCCTTTCCATTCTAGTCCTTTCTTCCCCCGGCTACTCTCTCCCTTGGCTTTCGCCAGCCTCCTTAAGCCTGGCTTCTTTCTTCTGTGCGGGGTTTCTGGGCTGCAGGGAGTGCGGGCTGGAAAGTGGTGGCTTTTGGACCACAGAACTTTCCTTCATTCTCCAGAGCCTTGACGTGGGCATCCCAGCGAGCCTTAAGCCATAGGACTACTCTCTTTTCCTCCTTCAGTTGTTTCTATCCCACCACAGAGTTTGTCTCCGGTTTGCGTTTTCTGCCTGGTGTTTGGTTAGAGACGAAAACAAAGCGCTGTGTCTTTGCAGACTGCAGTGTAAAGCGTGTGGTTAACAGTTCCTACTTGCCATGGTCCAGCCTGAGTGGGAGTGTCATTTTTCTTGGCAGTCACTTCACAGAAAGTCCTGCTGCTTTGGTGCCAGAATAAGCAGTCATGACATTCCTTACAATTTATAGTCAAATTATTATCTGCTATTGTTAAAATTGCCTTAATTATAGAATCTTTCCCCGTGCTCAGATTCTCAGTTGCGAAACAAGACAACTTTTCGCGGGTGTGCTTCGAGAACCCGTGCTGCACAGTCGCTCCCCGGCCGGGATGCCGGAGGCGCTGAGGAAGAACAGTGTTTTGTGTCGATGGGTTCGTGCAGGGGGTTCGCTTTCGAGTGACTCTGAACCGAAGGCCCCCCGGTTGGCTGCTTGGTTATTGGTCAGCCTCTTGTTTTCCCCAGGTGGGAGGTCATTTTTTCTTTTTCCTGCCCCTGCAGGTCTGCGGGGCCTAGACAGTCCGGGAAGAAGGCTCTGCCGGCTGTGGCGGTCTCAGTAGATGGCCTTGTATCTCTCCAGTTGGAGGGCAGACGAGGAAGTCACAGCCTTCTGAAACAAGGGACTGGGTCCGTTTTCTTGTGATCTGAGCAGAGTCAGGAGACGGGGTGGGAAACGGTTCTGTGGAGACGCTCTTGCATAGGCTCTACCTTTGGGCACCGCTTTCAGGATGTGTCCAGAACCTGGCCTCCTCTCACCAGCTGGGCGGCTACTGTTCTGGCCTCCTCTGCCGTCCCCTCTTCCCCTGTCCAGTGTGTCTCGGCATGTCAGCCAGTACCGTCCTTTTCTGTTAACGCTGACTTAGACCGTATCATTCCTCTCCTCAGAGGGCCTCAGGGGGGCTCCCCTTGCCATCCAGAGGGAAAGCCAAAGCTTATGAGGCCTTATGGCGTCCTCCCATGGCCCCTCCCGTGCCAGTCCACACTGTCTTCTCTTCTGTCATTTCCCCCTAGTGGCCCCCACATGCTGGGCTCTCTGTTTCTTTGCCCTCATCCTTGGCACCTAGAACACTGCTCCCAGATAGCAGCATGGCTCACTCCCTCCGATGTTTTGGGGCTTTGCTTACCTCTTCCCTCAGCTAAGAAGGCTTTCCCGACCTCTGTGTAAAGTTGAACCCCCTCCCCCCCCACCAAACACACACACGTCATCCCTCTTTGCTTTAGTCTTGGCGGTTACAGTTGTGACAACTGTTCCCAAGGAGGAGGCCTTGGTCTTGGGAATGATGATCAGGGTGGAGCATAGTTCAGCATTTATCCCTGTAGGGCTCTTCTCGTCTCCCAGGAGTAGTGCTTTCGGACTCCCATCAGAGCCCCCGCTAGACACGCGGATGGCCAGGGTCTTGTTTCTGTCATTGGGTCCCCGGGTGAACTCTGGAGTGCTTGGTGAAGCCGAGCAGGGGAGATGGGCCAGGCTGGTAAGGCTTACGCAGAGCCTTCTTCTCAGATAATAAACCTCAGCCATCGTTTTAGGGGTTGGGGTGGCATGGGCACCCCAAAATGCAGATGAACTCTTGTGTCCTTCTTTTTCCGTCCTCGGAGTGGGCTGCAGAGGAACCATGCCAGTACTGAGAGTCCTGAAGCCTTCAGGTTTCTGGGAGAGTTTGGTGTCCATTTCTAAGCCCATAGAGATCACAGAAATATAAGATCTTTTGAATGACGAGTGGCCCAAAATGAAGCCCTCTGGGCCAGCTGTGATTGCTAGAGGATTCTGGTTCAGCAAATTGTGGACCAGGTGCACCTGTCAGTTGCTAGCAGTATTCCTGCCCTCTCCAGGGCTGTGTCAGTGGTGACCAAGCATGCAGAAATTGCCCAGAGGGAAGGAAGGAGCCAGCTTGGGGAGCGAGTGTCCAGGGAGATAGGATTATAAGCAAATACAGCCCCAGCAGTAAATTTGGGAAGGAGCATCCCTCCTGTGCACCTCAGCTCTGAGAACAGGGCTTTCTTCATTTCAAGAAAGATGGGTTTTCAGATGACTTATTATTTTTTTAAGTAGGCTCCAAGCTCAGTGTGGAGCCCAACTCGGGGCTTGAACTCACAACCCTGAGATCAAGACCTGAGCTGGGATCAAGAGTCAGATGCTTAACCGACTGAGCCAGCCAGGTGCCCCTCAGATTACTTGTTTTTAAAATTGAAATATGATTGATATTTTTCAGAAGCTTACTTTTTTTTTTAAAGCTTTTTTTTTTTAAACATTTTATTTATTTGACGGAGAGAGATCATGAGTAGGCAGAGAGGCAGGCCCGGAGAGAGAGAAGGAAGCAGGCTCCCTGCCTAGCAGAGAGTCCTGATGTGGGACTTGATCCCAGGACCCTGAGATCATGACCTGAGCTGAAGGCAGAGGCTTAACCCACTGAGCTACCCAGGCGCCCCCAGAAGCTTACTTTTATAAGTAATCTGTGTGCCCAAAATGGGACTCAAACTCAGAACCCTGAGATCAAGAGTCTCATGGTCAAAAGAGAAAAAAAAAAAAGAGCCATATGAGCCAGCTAGTTGCCCTGTGATATTTTTCAGAAGTTTAGATTAACGCTGTAAATAGGACCCTGTTTTTGTTAGTTTGTTCAGAAGCTTAGAGACCTGATGAGGAACTGAGGCTTGGAGTGTATATGGGCTTGACCTGGTAGATTTACTCAGAGGGCTATGAGGAGTCATGAAATCCCAGTGTTCTCAGTGTTTCCTGGTGACAAGCCAGTGTTTCTAGCCATCTTCCAAGTCACACCCATCCAGTTGTGAAGGGCAGTCTGCATGGCAGTGACACAGAGAACTGACTGCGCTGTAGTAAATTGGGGGCATATGTTTATACGCAAGGGCCAAGTCCTGCTTGGACACGGAGATTAAAGTTGCCCTATTTTACTTTATTTTTTTATTTTTTCAAGTAGGCTGTATGCCCAATGTGGGGCTTGAACTCATGATGCTGTGATTGAGAGTTTGCTCTACCAATTGAGTCAGCCAGCTGCCCCTAAAGTTTTTATTTTTAATATTAATTAATTAATGGAAAGCACACAGGTTGAGAAGCAAAGAGAAAATATTAAAAAAAAACTTTTTAAAGATTATATTTATTCATGGGGCGCCTGGGTGGCTCAGTGGGTTAAGCCTCTGCCTTCCGCTCAGGTCATGATCTCAGGGTCCTGGGATCGAGCCCCACATTGGGCTCTCTGCTCAGCGGGGAGCCTGCTTCCCTCCTCCGCCTGCCTCTCTGCCTACTTGTGATCTCTGTCAAATAAATAAATAAAATCTTTTTTTAAAAAAAGATTATATTTATTCATTTGACAGCACACGTCAGGGAGCAGCAGGCAGAGGCTCCTGCTTGCTGAGCATGGAACCCGACATCGGACTCGATCCCAGGACTCTGGGATCATGACCTGAGCCAAAGGTAGATGCTTAACTGACTGAGCCACCCAAGTACCACAGAGAAAGTAATTTTTTAGAATGAGGATGGGACATCTGGCTGGCTCAGTTAGTAGAGCATGTGACTCTCGATGTCTAGGTAGTGAGTTTAAACCCCATGATGGGCACAGAGCTTGCTTTAAAAAAAAAGTCCGAAGAATAAAATTGCCCTGTTTAAATATGAATTTAAATATAATGATTATGCCCTGTGCCCTATTTAAAATACTTTGGCTTGCTCTCATTATAAGGAAAAGTTGCCTGATTAAGGTTAGAAATAAGCCTTTTTTTTCCTTGTGTGATCGATCAGATGGTCTCTGTGCTATCAAGTTCTGGTACGGGCTAAGATGCATGAGTTCATGATAGGGCAAGCCAGTCCTTATCGGTCTAAGCATAGCTTTAACTTTGGGGAGGAGTGATTGTCTCTGCTTTTATTTATTTTTTTAAAAGATTTTATTTATTTATTTGACAGAGAGATCACAAGTGGGCATAGAGGCAGGCAGAGAGAGGGGGGCGAAGGCAGGCTCCCTGCTGAGCAGAGAGCCCTTTGCGGGACTTGATCCCAGGATCCTGGGATCATGACCTGAGCCGAAGGCAGAAGCTTTAACCCACTGAACCACCCAGGCGCCCCTCTGCTTTTATTTTTAAAGCAGACACAACATGTACTGTTTTCACCAATAACCTTTTAGTGTTTCTCTTGGAGCCCTGAGATTTCCTTGGTTGCTTCTAAGCTTAAGAATGAAGTAAACCCACGTGAGATTCTGGGATAGTGGGGGCTGAAGCCAAGCTTGTTCAGCCCAGTTGGGTCTCTAATAGAAAGTTTTGCTGGGGCACCTGGGTAGCTCAGTGGGTTAAAGCCTCTGGCGGACCCCCCCCCCCCCCGCTCAGCAGGGAGTCTGCTTCCCCTCCTCTCTCTCTCTCTCTCTCTCTCTCTGCCTACTTGTGATCTCTGTCAAATAAATAAATAAAATCTTAAAAAAAGTTTTGCTAAAAGCACATGAATGGCCTAGATACAGTATTAGGAGATGTTTAACACCTAGAGAGGGGAAGAGAGTATTTCCGAACACTTAGGAACAACTGTTTTAATTGAAACCGTTGTGTTATCAGTATATCTCTGCTTATTAAAGTAAGTCTCTAAGTTGCTTCAGTTGCCCCTGCTTCCAGGGCAGGGATCACGTAGTGCTTGAAAGTGATAAGTGTGCATTTCTTTCTTTTTTTTTTTGAAGATTTTATGTATTTGACAGAGATACAGCGAGAGAGGGAACACAAGCATGGGAAGTGGGAGAGGGAGAAGCAGGCTTCCCGCTGAGCAGGGAGCCGGATGCGGGGCGTGATCCTAGGACTCTGGGATCATGACCTGAACCCAAAGCAGCCGCTTAACGATTGAGTCACCCAGGTGCCTCAGACAAGTGTGCATTTCTTTGTAGAGATATTGTATAATTGTAGAGATATTGTAAAATATTAGATAGCTGAGCTCATATTCCCTTTAATTAGCCAAATGTATAGAAGGCATTTCTGTAATTGACCGTATTAACACGAGAGACTTGTGGCACGTCTGCTGTTAGGATAGAGTATTTGTTTTCCTTCTTAAACTTCCAGCGGCTGTTATATCCTCGTATTTTGCAAAAAGGGAAAACAGCCCCCAAATTGAGATGTGTTTTTAATGTGAGAGGAATGCAAGCTGATCACTAAGAATAAAGGGAAATGATTGCATTTGGCACAGTTATTAATTTCAGAAATGTCTTTGAATCTGTTTTTGTTTGAGCATTATGCCAATGCTTTGTGGCTTCCTGGGGTGACATTTAAGAAATGTAGATTTAGAACCTACATTTCACCAAATAGAAATTGCCTCAAGTATTAAGTATTTTTCCTAACAAAAATTGGTTGTAAAGGCATTTTTTACCATTTGCAACAGTTATTTGATGTGTGATCAGAGAATTATGTCAAACCTTAAATTTGTATAATGTTGTGTATTTAGTAGTGCTCTTGTGGAAGAAAGTGTAACCCCCAACTGCAGACAGTTTCCAAGGGACCGTTAAAATGTACTTTAAGTATTTCGATTGTGATTATCATTCTTTGAAATGAAGGGAAATTTTGGTCAATTTAAATAAGGAGGAATAGCAGGGCATTTTACTCCAGATAAATGTTAAATGTTGGAAATTTCTTCAGATGCCATGTAACATAAGTGTTTTTTAGTTGTATTGAATTTTGTCCTATGAAGCATTCAGTAAAAAGGACCTTTTTAAACAATTTATCGTAACCCCGACCGGGCCTTTCTCATCTCTCTTCTCTTTCTCTCCTCATACTTGTTTTGTTTAATCAGTCAATATTGATCATTTTTCCCCATTTAACAAAAACAACCAAGAAGAGACTGGCATGATTTCATCAGCCTTTTAATTGCTTTCCTAATGGAAATCTGTTGGTCCTTAAACATCAAGGGTGCAGTTTTAAAAGGAGCTAGTGACCCATCCTTCAACCATATGTCTTTAATTTTTAAAAATCTGGCAGGGCCCCTGACACTTTAAGAAGTCATGTCATTTTCTTCCAAGGTTTTTGAATTTTTAATTGTGATATAAACCCTACCTACTTGAAATTATTTGATCCATATTCAACAAGATTCCTACAATCCTGGCAATGAGGGTTGTTGATAAGGGGTGTTAATTATTATCTTAGTAACCATAGATAGCATTTACTGAGCCCTCACTATGGGTCTTTTTTGAATTCATTATGTAGATGAACCTATTTCATATAAACAGAAAAGAAAAAGACCCATGGAGGGAAGATGGAATAAAGAACTTGAAAAACAAGGCCATCATTACGGGGAATGAACCATCCACACTTGGCCAGTAGGCTTTGCAGTTAGCGGAGGTAAGACATTAAGCCAGTTCTGCATTCTCTGTTTATCTGATCAAAAGAAACCTTAACAGCTCCTTAGGCGAGACATTTCCTCCTTCTTGCTAAATCCAGAAAGTATTTGTTACAGAGAGTCTTAGGTCCAGCAATAAACCGTGTAATAATCAGTGTCGTCGGTGATTTCATTTCTTGTACCGTAAAAACGCGAAGAAACAACCCTTAGAAGTCCGGTCAGGCTTTCCAGTCCACGTCACTGCCTTCGGTCTAAAGAGTCAAACTCTTCTTATCTTTATTGGTAACTGCTTTCTTTTGTGTATGAATTCATATCTCTTGGTCTCCGAGTCCAAGCTCTCCTGCTAAGTAGCTAATAACCCCCTGATAACCACAAACACAGCCACCTGGAATGACCAGGAAACCAGAGTTGCACACCAGGGGAAAGGTGACCTGAACCCTCGGGCTGAAGCCACTTGAGATCTAGGAATTCAAACCGTTTGGGGGATGTCGATAGTAATTCCTCTGCTCCTTCGGCCGTTTTTCTTTTCCTTGCCCTAGCTCTGCTCTCTGGACTTTGAACCTGGCACTGAGCTGCTGTAGTGTCATTTAGCCTACAGAGATTATGGTTTATGGTAGGTTACGTTTTTTTCCAATTGAAAAGATGGTATGACAGCCGTGACAGGGAGTAACTTCTGGATCCTTTGCTTATCGCAATCTGCTCCCTCGCACGTGTATCCCTTTGCACTTGGTTTAAAGTGTAGAACATAAGATTGGGTGGATCTGTTCTTTTTTATTATTTTTTAAAAGATTTTATTTATTTCTTTGACAGAGAGAGACACAGAGACAGCAAGAGAGGGAACACAAGCAAGGGGGAGCGGGAGAGGGAGAAGCAGGCTTCCCGCCCAGCAGGAAGCCCGATGCGGGGCTCGATCCCAGCACCCTGGGACCATGACCTGAGCTGAAGGCAGTCGCTGAATGACTGAGCCACCCAGGCACCCCAAAGATTTGTTCTTTTTAACATGATATGAAAAATGCCTCTAGTTCTGTACAGTTACAGTTCGAATGGCTGCATAATATTCCCCAAAGTAAATCCACCATCTACAATCCTCTATTGTGGGCTCCCCATATGGACGTTGAGATTATTTCTGTTGCTTTGTAGGTGTTCGTGTTTATTTGTGTGTGGTTTCATACCGATCACAACAGCGAAGATCTTTATTCCTCCGTGGTTGGCTTCTGTTGCGTAACTTCTTGAAGTTCAATTTTATGATGAGTTTCTTGTTTGCTTTTTGTTTTTGAACTTCCAGAAGGTGTAAAAGCATACAGCTTCCTCTTGAGCCCAAAGCCTAGGGCAGCCCGAGCCAGGTCGTTGTGCTCCAGGTCTTGCAGGGGGAGAGAAAGGGGGGAAATCTGAGGTTTCACTCAGGTTGTTGGTCAGCTCTAAGAGTTCGATTTTTCCCCAGCGTTTCCCAGATGCACCCTCTCTGAGCTCTTGCCAGGAACCTGCACCTACTTTGGTTCCTAAAAATTTCGTTCAGCAGTATTCCCAGAAACAGCTGAAACATTGGCCGGTGGGAGGGGATTCAACCCGAAGGTGAGTACACATTAGTTGCCTGAAAGGCAGGGCCTTTATTCTGTGGTTCTTCTTCCCTTTGCAGCAGAATTTCCCACATGTCTGTGTGTCTCCCTTTAAAAAACAAAACACAACAAAGGGGAAAAAGAAAACAAAACCCTTCCTAAAACATTTGTCATCTAAACAGAACTTCCTAGAAAGCAGTGTCATTGTTTCTAAAAGGAGGAGCTCGTAATAACTCTCCATTCACCCTCCTCTCCCACTTTTTTTACAATGAAAAGATTTTATGACTATTAGTTGTGAAATGGCTTAATTCAGCTTCTTATTCTTTATGGAAAATAACTTTGCTATGCCTGATGTCTGCCTCTGGTCAAAGGGCGTTTCCTGTGTCATGGGCTTCCACGGTTTTTCTGCTTGCAGCTTTGTGATGGGTAGGGTACAGTCTCGCCTTTTAAATTGTCTGCTTCGTCTTTTATCTTTCAACAGGTCCTGGAAAGAAATCGTCCAACGGCTTCTTTCCAGTGTCAGTTTTTGAAAGATCCGTGGCTTGCTTTATTTTGACAGGTGGCTGGTGAAAGAGGTGCTTTTAAAGGGCAGGGTAGGGGAGGAGGGGAAGAAGGGGTGGGTAGGGGGAGAGGAGCTGGGGTAGCTGCTGCTTTTGGGGCTGGCAGACAAATGGCGGCTCATTAGTATGCTCCTTTCCCTCAATGCGGCCTTGAAAGAGGAGTTTGCCAATAAGGCCTGCAGTTGGAAGACAGCTGTACCCTTTTTAGGACCATTTCTGGCTTTTCTGTCTTTTATCGGGGGATCCTGTATGGAAACAATGAGGACCCAGGAAAGGCGACTGGGTAAATGAACTTCCTGTAATGCACAGGAGTGATAAGTCATTCACAACCTCGGTATCCTTATCAGGAGGAGCTGTTCCCTTGGGAGTCCAGGCCAGCATGGTGTCCCACTTGGTCCCATAGACCCTGGTGTTCAGGGCCGTCTCCCAGTAGCCCTGACTTGGCTTTAGCTGTGCTTTTTTCAGTTGAGACTACCTACCAGGGATAGCAGACTGGCAAACGAATGGCTCCTGGATGAGTTACCACTTCTTTGTTAAAAGCGAAAGCACTCCCCACCTCTTGGAACCTTTGGTTGTTGGTAGCCTCCTGAGATTGTCATAATTGTTCGTGGGACTTAATGATGTCCTAAGAATTACAACTATGTAGGTATCCCTTTAAATCTTCCCTCCTGTGCCAGACTCCACCCCCACCCCTGTGCCTCTCCTGAGCCATTTATGTTCAATTTACATCTTGTTTTATGTGCACAGCACAGAATTATACAATAATCCAGGTGGTTTGAAGAAAGGGAGAATTTTTCTGATTCCCGTGTCCTTCCTCTATGGGATCAATTTTTTTTTTTGGTACCGTGGACTACAGTACATTTAACAGATTAAAGCCTGTTAATAATTAAGAGCAGGATATAGGGTGTGAGCAGAGTTGAAGAGGGAAGCAGGAGAAACCACGGCAGCTACACTAGTGCATAATAACTAAAAGGATCTGGGATCCAGGCAGTTCTTTTCCAGACCCCCTTTTCTTGTGCTCTCCCAACCCTGGCTTACCGGCTGCCTCTTGCGAAGAATGATCAGTGGGGGTGAATACAGGGAGTGAAAGCTGTCCACATTTGCCTTTTTTGTGCTAGAACTCGGTTGCAACAATGAGTGGAAAGGGGGCCATCTGCTGAGGCTGAGAAAGCTCTCTGTCCTTGAAGGGATGCTTGTTGCATGGTGTTTTTGAATTCACTGTAACTTCTAGAGCCCTAATACTAAAGATGTCTCCGTCTCGTAAGTGAGGGCAATTGATAGCAATAATAATAAAAAGGTGATTAGGGAAGAGGGTTCTAGGAACTTGACAACATATATAGAGCTTTTAATTCCTTGTACTGACCTTTGCAGAAGGTCTAAGCTACTGTCTTTCCAGTTTGATGATGAATTTCAGAATTGTTACACTCAAAGCAAGCTGATTTTTGTCTTGTTTTGTTTCGCTGTTCTTTAAGTGGACACAAGCTATAACACAGGCACATAAGCATATCCCTGCCAGGAAGGAGGAAGCTTTGGGCCAGGAGCCAGGAGACCTGGGGCTGTTCCCTGCCCTGCCGCTGACTGGCTGGGTGATAGGCATTCAGGAAGTTAGCGTGTTAGGGCCCTGTTCCTGGTGTTCAGAAAATGAGGGCTTTGAACTTAGCTGGTCTAAGATCCTGGCCCCTCTGATATTCTGGGTTTCACTGCAAAGGCATTGAGAGCTGATGAGATGATCTGGAAAGATAAGAGGAATAGAAGGAAAGCCCTTTCCTCATTGCATATGTATTCTTGAATACAATAAAACCTTGAAATGAGCAGTTCTGGGTAACTGAGCTTTCTGAATGGTTTTTGTCTCCCTCCTTGCCGTCAGCTGTCATTCTGCGCTGCTGTCAGCATGCCTGCTTTTAGCCACTTCTGTCCCTCCTTGGCTGCTTCCCTTGTGGTCTTAGAAACCGTAGCATTAAGCTTGGCAGAACTCTATGCCAAGTACGCGCATAGGTTGTGAGGAAGGGACTCTCCTATGACTCCAGCCCTTGGACTTGGGCTGATCAGAGCCTTTGGGGGGGTTATGTTTAGGCTCCAGATAGGCGATGGGTCACTTTATCCCCATCTGTCTTAGGCTAGACATTAGGGTAGTTAATAAGCACATTTCTCCTCTGTGCTAATTAATTAAGAAGGAGAGCAGGTGGATAAGAGGAGGCAGGGGAACAGACCCAGGAGGGCGCTTGGTGGGGGGAGCAGGGACGCAGCCTGTCCCTGGGGCCAGCCCTCCAGCTAGACCTGCATCAGAAGACACCTCGTTTCATAAAAGAGTAAAAGAAAAAAAAAAGTTTGAGGTGAAGAGCTAGGCCAAGGAGCTCTTTGAGAAAGCTGGAGGCACACTTTTGAAGCTTGAATTCTAAAGAGAAAGCTGGCTGGGGGGTGTGTCTCTGCCTAAAGCCGGGCACTGGGCCCTGCAAGCTGCCCCAGCCAGTGTGTGTGTTCATGGTTTGCTTATCTGGCTGGTGCCTGGCCCTTCACACGCAGACTTCCCAGAGGCCACGGAGACCCCATTCCCCTTGTCTCGGGGCGTAGGCCCGAGTGGGAATTGGAACCAAAGTCTTCTTTCTTCAGAAAGTTATAAACCACGAGGCATCAACATTCAGATACGTACCCTTATTCCAGAGTTTCTTTAAATTGCCCCTGCATGAAACCAGACTCAGATGATCAGCCACTGTGTTCAGAATAGTCTCTCCAGCCGTCGGACCAGTCGCGGGATGGACCCACCGGCTGTGGTGCTGGCCACGTGTGTATTTTGTGTTCGCCAGAGTCGCCCTTTACCGCTCCCCCCCCCACCCCTGATCTTCCTACCTTTCCAGTTTTATGTTCCCCTCTTCCCACACCTCGTACTCTGTCTACGCGTAGCCAAGTCAGACGGCTCATTTCCAAGGACTAGCTGGGACTGTCGCCTCTTCCTGCTTCTGCCAGGAAAACACTTAGCTCGTCTCACGTAGACCTTGGCCTCCCATTTTCTCTGATACCCCTGGGTGGACATCTCCCCTTCTTCCCCAGGGCATTCTGCTGTGAAGGAGTAAGCGGAAAAATGAATGGACATCAGGATAGTGAATTGTTCATTGATTCTGCAAAGATTTTATTAAACATCTTCTGTGTGCCCTGCTAAGTGTCCAGTACTCGGTATATAAAAACAAGAAATGTGTTGTATGTTAGCTACCAAAATTTGAATTAAAATAAGTAAGACAGACACGGTCTTGGTTCTCAAGGAAATAATACGTTATATTAAAATTAACTGTTGGTTTTATTGCCTCTGCAGGATTGTAAGCTCCGTGAAGTTGGGCATCGTGTATACTATATTATATATATTAATATTAACCTGGGCATTTGTTATTAATAATTAATAATAATTAATATTAATATCATTAATATACTATATCATCGTGTATATTATATTATATATTATATGTAATTATTATATAGTATAATTATTAAGAGATATATATTATATATTATATGTAATATAAGATATATTACATATACATATACATATAATATATAATATATATCTCTTAATAATCTCTTTATAATCTCCGCTTTATAATCCCGGTGTGCCTTGAGTACAGTGCAGGGACTCTCTAAGTGTGTATTAGCTTGATCTGAAAAGTATCCATCTTCTTTCCCATGACAACAAAGGGCATACATTCCCAGAAGCCTTTTCCAAGGCGACATCCTCGGTGGAGCGCTTTGATCTAATGGTGGGGATGTTAGACTTCGAGGCACGTTCTTCCCTCCATATAGAGCAGACTGAAAACACCGAGGATTAAGACTGCTCGCTGCCAGGTAGAAGCGGGGTCCTCTTCCCAGTGTGAAGCCTCAGAAGCAAGGACTTCTGCCCATTTGTGCTCCTGGATAAGTGCATATTCCAGCCTGCCACCTAACTTGTTGCACCCAGAGTTGCTAAAGTGTCTTTAGCTGCAAACCTTTGTTTATCCCTTGAAAGGATCTGATGTCATCTACAAAGCTACAGGAGAGGCCAGCCGTAGAATCTTCCCAGGAAGACAGTGGCTTTTAGACCACATGTGGGTGTTGGAAGCCAGCTTCTGATCACCTAGCTCTTTTTTTTAAAAGATTTTATTTATTTATTTCACAGATAGAGATCACAAATAGGCAGAGAGGCAGGCAGAGAGAGAGGGGAAGCAGGCTCCCTGCTGAGCAGAGAGCCTGATGCAGGGCTTGATCCCAGGACCCTGAGATCATGACCTGAGTAGAAGGCAGAGGCTTTAACCCACTGAGCCACCCAGACGCCCCGCTCTTTTTTTTTTTTTTTAGATTTTATTTATTTATTTGACAGACAGATAGCATAGTAGGCAGAGAGGCAGGGAGAGAGAGAGAAGGGAAGTAGGCTCCCTCTGAGCAGAGAGCCCGATGTGGGGCTCGATCCCAGGACCCTGGGATCATGACCTGAGCCGAAGGCAGAGGCTTTAACCCACTGAGCCAGTCAGGTGCCCCTGATCACCTAGCTCTTGAGCTTGAGTCTACCATGAAGGCGATAGAGCTGGGGATCATTCACCCTGAGTGTAAATGGATGTTCAGAGTTAGAAACAGACGAGCTTACTGGGGGAACTCTGTTCACGCATTTGAGCCCTCCTGTATCGGGAAAATGCAGGGCTGCAACCTCAGAAGTCTGGCGTACCATGTGATTAATAATCAACAAACATTTCAGAGTACAGATGATAAAATTAAATCCAGCTCTCATTTACAGGAAACGCTGCCTGTAGTACAAATTATAGACTTATTAGGTTTATCTGGCCGTGCCTGTCCTTTAAGTGGTGTATAATTATTCCTAAACCTTTCAGGAAAGAATTTGAGAATAACATTTTAAACCCATAAGCCCTAATTCACTAACAAGGTGGAAATCTCATTTAGTCTTCTTGGACTCTTATTTATTTACTTGATATTCAGATATTAACCTTTACTCACCAGACTCACTTCCCATTTGCTGCTGTTTCCACTCTGGCGGTGATAAACAACAAGGAATTAATATCACCACAAAATGCTTTAGGAGGGGCCCCTGGGTGGCTTAGTCGTTAAGTGTCTGCCTTAGGCTCAGGTCACGATCCCAGGGTCCTGGGCTCCCTGCTCAGTGGGAAGCCTGCTTCTCCTCCCAGTCCTCCTGCTTGTGTTCCCTTTCTCGATCTGTCTCTGTCAAATAAATAAATAAAATCTTAAAAAGAAAAACAGAATGCTTCAGGAGAATTATTTGCAGTATATAATTAAAACCTACTGCTGTCTTTCATGCAGCAGTACTACAATAACAGGAAATACTGGGAGACCAAAGGAGAGCCTTTCAGCCCACCCCCGGGATAACTGTAGGCTTTCGTCCATGAAGTCACTTTGCTCTTGTGAATGGAGGCTGATGGCCTTGTGAAAACAGGGGCCTGTCAGGATCTGGCTGATCATAAGTCAGTGTGGCTTTAAGCGGCCTGTTCACTAGGGGTGCAGGGACACCTCCTTTATGTGCTGCACGTTCCAACTTCTGTCGCCACCACTGTGCCACATTGCACAAGGAGTCCCTGGGTGAGGGGACTGGGAGCTCCTGGCTGCTGCACCCCCCCGCCCGAGTATTAAGATAGACTTGGGGGGCGCCTGGGTGGCTCAGTGGGTTAAGCCTCTGCCTTCGGCTCAGGTCATGATCCCAGGGTCCTGGGATCGGGTCCCGCATCGGGCTCTCTGCTAGGCGGGGAGCCTGCTTCCTCCTCTCTCTCTCTCTGCCTGCCTCCCTGCCTACTTGTGATCTCTCTCTGTCAAATAAATAAATAAAATCTTAAAAAAAAAAAAAGATAGACTTGGGTCTCTAATCGCCATGAGAACGAGCTTGGGGTCCCGAAGCACTGGGTAGATTAACATGTGAGTCATTTATTTTTTTTTTCTGAAATCTAATTCTGCATCAAATTAGCTCTAGTCTCAAAAACAAACTAAGCAGACCAGAAACTGGACGAGGGGGGAGTCCTTTGTACTCACAGAATAGGTACTTTTCCTTCAAGTGTGTCAGAGCGAATTAGGACTATTAATGCCTTAACGGCTCTGCCGGTTATTGAGCTGGTCCTTAAAACAAGGGAGGCAAGGGGGTTCTGAATAGACAGATCTCTGACTTAATAGCCACTTCTCAGGTTGTTCTTTAGTCTCTGAGTATATGCACCTGCCTCCCATTTCCATTAATGGCATTAAGAGCTGCATATCGCGTGTAATACAGGATCATCAGGGTCTTTATTGCTGCTCTTTGAAAGGGAATAAAATCATGTCCCTTTCATTCTCTCTGAAACATTATGTGTTAAAATTAAGAGCCCTTGTGCTTTGCCCAATTACTTTCCAGATAAAGTTTCTCGATAATGCGCCTCGAAGTAATTTTAATTTGAACAAGCAAATATGTATTCTTTGTTTAACCATTTTTCAATTCCATTTGTGTCCCTGCTAGAATCCCCTGAAAGAACTGCTTAGATTAAAAAAAGAAAGAAAGAAAACAACAAAAAAAACCCCACCCCAAGTAAAATGGACTCCAGTCCAGTGTCCTCGCTGTTGTGGAACAGCTTCCCCTCCCCCCGCAAGGCCCTGGCGTAGGAAAAGCTGCGGCACAAAGGACCAGCAATGGTGCCCTCAATGCAGCCGAAAACCCAGTCCTAGCCCTCTGCCAAGCTGGTATTTTAGAAATGTCCTTTAATTTTAGCATTAGCTTAATTATACTGACGCATCTATAATCCATCCACAAATCAAACATTAGCTTTGGTGGGGAGGTGGACAGTAGTGGGGCAGCTTGGCAGTGTGACGGCTTATGTTTGAGCTAGTACTGCAGTGCCCACCCTGGGTTAAGCCCGGGGTGGGAGCGGGGAGTGGGGGGCGGCGGGGGGTATTGCCGTATTTACCTCCTGCACATCTTCTCCCAACTTCACGGACCCCTTGGAAGACGGTTGTTATCTTCATTTTTCTGATGGGAAACCGAGCCTCAGTTTCCATGACTGTAAAACAGGATCATGCCCTCAGAGCTTATGGGGAGGCCAGGATCATATATGTGAAGACGCTTTCAGTGCCCTATGAGTGTGAGACGTCGCCCTTGTTAACATAGTTCCTTCTGGGTGCGCCTGGCTGGCTCAGTCCATAGAGCCTGAGACTCCTCAGTCTCAGGATTGTGAGTTTGAGCCCAATGTTGCCCATAGAGCCTATCTTAGGGGGAAGAAAAACCCAAAAGCTAGTTACTTCTGTTTTGTTTATAAATACTTTTAAGTTGAATTCAAAACCAAAGAACTAATTCTTTTGATTGCTCCTGATGTTTAACCACTGAATTCCTTAGTGTTCCCTAAGACCATGGCGATTATGAACAATTTTATGCTCCCTTTCCCCTGCCACCCCATAAAAATTGATGTGCAAGCGTTACTAGGTCCCCCAGGTTGCGAGCAGTACTGAGTCCTCCAGCTAAATGCTCTACCACCAAGTCAAAAAGACCACCTTCCCATGAGAAAATGCTGGAAATTGGTAAGGAACGAATACTAGGCTTTCCGAGGCATCAGTTACCTGTGTCAAGATACATCTTAATATTTTTGTGCAAGCAGAGGTACGTTGGGTATGAGTCTGGGCATAGGGTTCCCCTGATAGGGGGCTCTGAGTTCGAGAGGGCTTTGACGGGAGGCTGAAGGGCAGTGCTTCCCGGCAGGGCTAGAGACTGTACTGAGAAAGCCTTCGTTTTTAAGCCAGTCCAGATACTCTTCCTGTTTTGTTGGGAACAGAGCAAGTGGTGGGTTGGAAAGGGGAGAGCTGGTGCTGGCCAGCGAGAGATTTGCGGAGGGGGAGGGTGCGGATGGGTGTGCGTGAGAGCGGACATTGGGGCCGGTCGCTCCTTAGGGCCTTTGGTTCCTGTTAAATTCTTTGATGACACCCTTGGGGAGGGATTCCTGACCTGGGACCTTTCAAGGTCCCTGCTTGTACACACAGCCCAAGGTCTGAAGCCTTCCGGAAATGCTTTACGTGTGCCAAAGACAATGCCCAGAGTCTGCTTTTGGCTTGAGCTCTCCCTCCTACTCAGGTAATTGTGCCGCCTTATGTAACTTTTCAAACCGAAGACACATTTATAGCAACCCTAAAGTTCCTCTCCTCTCTCTTTCCTCTTTCAAAGTTTGAACTTTGAGATCCTCAAAAAAAAAAAGCCTTTCTTTTAAAAGAAATAACTTTAATTCACTGGAGATCTAACAACAGGGTATGGCCCCACTCTGGTCTTCAGCTGAAGGACAAGACTTCGTGTGACAAGGATCCCTGAGACAGGCTTAACTTTTAAAAATTGGATAGTGCTGTTCTCGCTATGGAAAAGAAAAACAGAAAGATTGTGTGGCTCCCTTTTACACAGGAGTCAAAATTGTCACAATGAGTTAGGCCTTTTACATTTTATCTTGTGCATGGCCATTTGCCCCAGATAGTGGGTTCAGTTGGACACATTAAAGCAATTCTTTGTGTATTTTGAGTTCTCTGGAGAGAATTCTCATGTTGCATTGTCACAGTGATGAGTGTACATGTTTCTGAAAGGGCTTTTAACTTTTAACTTTGATTTAAGAGGTCTTAATATTTTTAATGGGCATTAGTTTTTAGAGAAATTTTAGGCTCCTAACAAATTTGAGCAGAAAGTACAAAGAGTTGCTATGGACCTCCCACACAGCCTCCCCTTTCGTCAACATCCTGCACCAGAGTAGGACATCTGTTACAGTGGACGGATCTACCCCGATTGTAGCCTTGTCACCCAAAGCCCATTCCTTATATTAGGGATCACTCCTGGTGACGTACTTTCTGTGGGCTGGGACAAATGTGCAATGACTTGTATCCATCACTATACTATCACACGGAGGAGTTTCACTGCCCTGAAAATCACGTGTGCTCTGCCGTTCATTCCTCCCTCCGTACAACCCCTGGCAACCACTTAATCTTTTTACTGGCTCCACAGTTTTGCCTTTTCCAGACCATCCTATGGTAAGAATCATCCAGTATGTAACTTTTTCAGTTTGGCCTGTGTCACTGAGTAAGACAAATTTAAGCTTCCTCCGTGTCTTTTTTCAAGGCTTGATAGCTCACTTCATTTTAGCCCTGGGTAATATTTCCTTGTCTGGATTGCCACAGTTTATTTCTCCCATTTACCTGCTGAAGGCTCTCTTGGCTGCTTCCAGGTTTTGGCAATTCCACACAAAGCTATAAACATCTGTGTGCAGGTTTTTGTGCAGAGTAAATTTTCAGCACATTTGGATAAATACCAAGGAGCATGAGTATCTTCAGTTTTGTAAGAAACTTCCAAGCTTTCAAAGTGGCTGTGCCATTTTGCATACCCCCCCAGTGACTAATGAGAGTTCCTGTTGCTTCACATCCCCGGCACATTTGATGGTGTCAATGCTTTGGGTTCTGGCCATTGTCATAGGTGGGCAGTGGTATAGCATTGTTTTCACTGGTGATTCCCCCAGTGACCTGTGATGTGGAGCATTTTCTCATATGCCATCTGTAGATCTTTTCTTTCTTTTAAGATTATTTATTTATTTGACAGCACAGCTTGCGAGAGAACATAAGCAGTGGGGAGGGGAAGAGGGAGAGCCTGAAACAGACTCCCTGCTGAGCAGGGAGCATTATATGGGGCTCCATCCTAGGACCCTGAGATCATGACCTGAACCAAAGGCAGACGCTTAACCCACTGAGCCACCCGGGTGCCCCCAGCTGTAGATCTTCTTTGAGATACCTGCTCAGGTCTTTGCCCCATTTTAAAAATCGGGTTGTTTTCTTGTTATTCTTAATACTGTTTCTTCCTGTGACAGATGTGGACTTGGCCCCTTCTTATTGGCAGATGGAAAGTGTGATTTTGGTTACTTCTCCCACTTAGATACATAGGGTCTTGGGTAGACCATGTCTGGTATGTGTTCCCCTGGGTTTGCCGAAGGGTTCACTTTATTAAACTGAAGTTCTGGTGAAAGGGCAGGTAAAAAGTTAGTGATCAACTAAGTGTGCAGCCAGCGCTTACCCTGTGGACTGCAGAGACATTGCAGGAAAGTACAGTCAGTCCTGTTGTAACACAACATACTCATTCCTAAAGATCACTGTGCTCTGCGAAATCGGGCAGTAAAACCACAGGTGTGGGAAGATTGGGGTTAGGGTACAGCACTAAAAAACTTGACTGGGGGCGCATTTGAAAACTAAGGAACCTAATTAAAAATAATAGCGTAGTTTTGCACATGCTAGGTGATTAGGAAATCCATGAATTCTACAAATATGGTGCGAGGGAGCGAATGTGAAATTCACATGCTCATGGCTTCCGAAGGGATTAATCACATTGGAACGAATTCACATTCTCAAAATGAGCATTAGAGCCTAACAGACTCATGACTACCCTTTGACGGTTTTTTTTTTTCAAAGATTTTATTTTTTGAGAGAGAGAGCATGCTTGGGGAGTGTTGGGGCATGGAGGGGGACGGGAGGAGCAGGAACAGAGAGGGAGGGCGAGGGACAAGTGTACTCTATGGAGCTCGGAGCCCGACTTGGGGCTCAGTCTCAGGACACTAGAGATCATAACCTGAGCTGAAACCAAACCAAGAGTCAGGTGATTAACCAACTGAGCCGCCCCAGAGCCTCTCCTTGATGCATTCTTTTTTTTTTTAATTTTTTTTAAATTCATTTATTTGTCAGAGAGAGAGGGAGAGAGAGCGAGCGAGCACAGGCAGACAGAGTGGCAGGCAGAGGCAGAGGGAGAAGCAGGCTCCCCGCCGAGCAAGGAGCCCGATGTGGGACTCGATCCCAGGACGATGTGGGACTCGATCCCAGGACGCTGGGATCAGGACCTGAGCCGAAGGTAGCCGCTTAACTGACTGAGCCACCCAGGCGTCCCTCCATGATGCATTCTTGAGCGTAGTAGGTCCCTTTCATTCTAATAGCAGCTTCTCACAAATGACCTCCTTTGCTGCCATCCATGGGTCCCTGACCACAGCTCTCCTCACCAGACTGTCCACTCACCAGGGGCCTCGTGGGCAGCTTGAAGGGGGGCAGGTAGCATGCAGAGGTTTTATATTTGCTTACTCAAAACTGCTAATGTGATGAAGCATTGGCCGGTGCCGAAAGGGCGAGAAGGCTTCCTTGGAGGCAGGAGGACTAGGGCCGGCTGCCTGCTCGGGCCCTCTGATGCACCGTCTTCACAGAGTCATTGGAAGCGTATTAGCAGTGGTCGCTCCAGAGCTTGACATGGATTTTCGCAGGCCTGGATTCAGTGGTGTTTGCATCTCTCTTCTGTGCATTTTCCCCCTGATGGATTATAGAAACCGTTTCTTCGCAGGGAAACTTTTGATCACGCTAAAGACTCATTTTCAAAGGGAAAACAACGCCTTAGAGAGGAATTTGTTTTCAAAAATAGACATTCACATCGCGTATAAATATATAGACAAGCACTCTGATGACAGCAACAACAACATGCTGCCCTTCTGTTCTGGGAAAGAAGTACCTTATTTTCTGTTTGGAGGGAAGGGTTCCTCACAGACTGCAAACGCTCCGTTCTCTGGGTATCCTTCCCTGTAACCCCCCTCCCCCAAAATGCTTTGGACTCAGAGTGACTCTGCTATTCTCTGGAAGCCTTGGCTGAGATAGATTCTTAGCCTTAAAACTTTCTGCCATCCAGAAGCTACATCAAATTTATGAGGCTGCTGTGCTTGTTTGGGAATGGGTCCTCGGAGGTGGGGGTCTGATGTTTTAAAAGGTTTTGTAGAGAAAACTCTAGATTCTCTAATCTCCAGGTCAGAGCAGTCCTGTTTTCATGGAGCCTCCCTCCATGAAAGGATTTGCTACTTAGGACCACTCTGCTGTCGGCAGAAATGTTGACAGAAATGTCACTATTTTAGGTAGAGAATAGGAGCTGGTATCTTTGCTCAGTGTGAGGGCAGTGGTTTTGATCCTTGGCTCACCAGTGGCTTCTCTCTCTTACTTGAGAACTTTCTGTGTGTCAGTACTGATTTCCATGTGTTCCCTCTTTAATTCTCACAAAAACATGCTTAAATCTATTTTGCACTTAATGGAACTGCGACGTTTGCCACTTGTTTGGGATCAAGCAGCATGAGCTTCGAACCCAGGATTTAAAAAAAATTTTTTTTAAATGAAATCTCTACCCCCAGGGGTGCCTGGGTGGCTCAGTGGGTTAAAGCCTCTTTGCCTTCGGCTCAGGTCATGATCTCAGGGTCCTGGGATCGAGCCCCATAGCTGCTCAGCGGGGAGCCTGCTTCCTTCCTCTCTCTCTGCCTGCCTCTCTGCCTACTTGTGATTTCTCTCTGTCAAATAAATAAAATAAAAATCTTAAAAAAAAAAAAAAAAGAAATCTCTACCCCCAGCATGGGGCTCAATCAGACTCATAGCCGTGAGACCAGGAGTCACACACACCACCAACTGAGCCAGCCAACTGCCCCAAGAATTTTCCTTTTTCTTTTTAAAGATTTTGTATTTATTTATTAGAGCACAAGTGCGTGCGTGATTGCAAGACTGGTGGGATGAGCAGAGGGAGAGGGAGAAGCAGACTGCTTGCTGAGCAGGGAGCAGGACATGGGGCTCGATCCCAGGACCCTGAGATCATGACCTGAGCTGAAGGCAGACACTTAACTGACTGAGCCACCCAGGCCTCCCAGGATTTTCTTTTGTAACTTTTTTTTTTAAAGCCGTTAACATCTTTTTGTTGTTGTTAAGATTTACTTAATTGATTTTTAGAGAGAAAGAACGTGGGCGAACATGGAGAAGGATGGGGGAGAGGGAGAGAGAAACTTGAGTAGACTCCCTGCTGATCTTGGAGCCTGGCACGGGGCTTGATCTCATGAACCTGAGATTATGACCTGAGCTGAAATCAGGAGTCAGACGCTTAACCAGCTGTGCCACCCAGGTGTCCCGTTTTTTATTGAGGTAAATTTCACATAACAGAAAATTTACCATTTCAACTATTTTATTTTTATTTATTTATTTATCAGAGAAGGAGAGAGAGAGAGCGAGCACACAAGCAGGCAGAGGCAGAGAGAGAAGCAGGCTCCCTGCTGAGCAGGGAGCCCATGCGGGATTCGATCCAGGACTCTGGGATCATGACCCGAGCCAAAGGCAGCGGCCCAACCCACTGAGCCACCCAGGCGCCCCTACCATTTCAACTATTTTAAAGGGTACAGTCCTGTGGCGTTTCGTGTATTTACAAAATTGTGCAACTGTCAACAGTCAACACTCTCTAATTGTAGAACATTTTCGTCCTCTCAGAAGTAAAATTCTGTACCTAATTAAGCAACCATTCTTCATCTCCCACCCCATAGCCACTGGCAGTTACTAATCTTCGTTCTGTCCCTATGGATTTTGCCTGTCCCGGATATTTCGTGTTAATGGAATCCTACAACATCTGACCTTTTCTGCCCGGCTTCTGTCACTTAGCATGTTTTCAAGGTTTATCCCCAATTGTTGCATCTTTTGGCACTTGATTTCTTTTTATGGCTGAATAAGATTCCATTGTGTGGGCGTACCGTGCTTTTCATCCACTTGTCATTTGGCGGACGCCTGTTGCGGATAGTGCTGCTGTGAACATTCACTGGACCCGGGACCCGGGGATCATGACCTGAGCTGAAGGCAGACACTTAATCAACCGAGCCACCCAGGTGGCCCTGGCCGTTTGTGGTATCAGTGAGGTTTCTGGTCGAGAATAGGCTATTAGTAGTTAAATTTTCAGGGTATCTAGTATTTCAGCAGATTTTTGACAGCGTTGGTGGGGGGGTGGGGGTCAGTGCCCCTAACCCCTACGTTGTTCAGGGGTCAACCGTGTACATGTAACGAGGAGTGGAGTTGCCTGGTCATATGGTAATTCTACGTTTAGCTTTTTGGGGAGCTGCCCAGCTGTTGCCCACGGTGGCTGTGTACTATTTTATGTTACCATCAGCGTGTGAGGTGAACACAGGTTTTCCCGACTCTGGAGGCTGGGCCCATTTTTCTTGGGCCGTGCTGTCTCCCTACTAACTCCCCAAGGGCTCCAGCACCTCCCCCCCCCTCCACCGGCAGATCTCACCTCCAGCCAACAACAGAAGCACGTGCACAGGTCTCCTGTTTTTGGGGAGAAATTGTTGGTTATAATATAGATTTGGCTTGGGGAAGGCCAACCCAAATCTGTATTATATGATATATCTCGGACCCCCTATTTTGAGGGTTTCAGATTTGTCAGTGGACATCCTCCTCTTCCTCAGTGTCCCGTGGTGGCTGAGAGTATAGGTTCGGAGCCACATACTGTATGATTCCAGTTCTAAGAAAAGGTCCACAATGGGCAAATCTAGAGTGTGTAGGAGCAGTGACTGCTGTCTCGCTGCTTAGGACCTAGGAAGTGATGTGATGACTATGGTATGGGGTTTCTTTTTTGGGGTATTCTTGATTGTGGTGATGGTCACACAACTCTAAATGCACTAAAAGCCATTGAGTCGCACACTTTAAATGGGTGAATTATATGGCATGCGAATTCTACCTCACTGAAACGTTACAGAACAGCATAGGCTCTGGAACCTTCCTGCCACTTACTAGCTCCGATCTTAGGCAAGTTCCTTAGTGACTGTTCCAGGCTTCACATTGGTAGAAGGAGGTAAAATAATAGTTAGGTACCTGCCTCATAGAATTGTGACGATCAGAAGAGCTAATACAGATAATATGGTGCTTGACTTGATGCCTGACACAACAAGGGCTCGAAGCATGTTGCCGACTATTAATATTAGCGTCATAAAATATTTTTGAAGGTCCAGCTGATAGATGGTATTCATGATAGTGCAACAAAGGCAGGGAATGGGGAGAATTCCTCTTAAAACTTAAATTCTTAGTCCAGTGCTGCTGCCAAGGGAAATGAACAATACAGGACAATGTAATGAGTCAATGATTCGGATAGTAATGAGAGATGAGGTCATGTGGCAGGGGGTGCTGGATAGACCTAGGGGCTAGGAAAAGCATATCATTGGTGATGCGGGAGAGGAAATTGTATTAAAAACGCTTCTCTGCCCTCACTGACAACAGATGTTGGGAGGTCTTGGGCTCTGGGCTCCAGGGCCTCTGACCCCCTTGAAATTCTCTCCAGTTCCTTTGGAGGTCATGATCCCACAGTTGGAGGAGTCCTGGTGTAGATTAGCTTCCTTGGGCATGTTTTCCTCTCTTTTTCTTGAATGCCTCCCTTCCCCAGGCTTTTGAGGACCTTGGAGGTAGGTGCCCATGCTAGTAAAGAAACCAGCAGCTTTTCGAGGGAAATGGAGGAAAAGTCCAGGACAGGGGCCGTCCGCCGGGAGTCCAGGCAACAGGGATCTTGTGAGTGCCAGGAAAGCAGAACAAAGCAGTCCGTCCAGGTGCTCTCAGGTTGAAGGCCCTCCCCTCCAGAAAGAGCGTGCCACCGCTGTCTGCACTTATCCTCGCAGGCTCCAGGCCTCCCCAGGCAGTGTCCCTGGTGGGCAGCAGATAAAGGCCGAGATGGTCAGCCTCCGCCTCCCCCCCCAGCTCCTCGAGGTGGTAGGCCCGGAGCATGCATGGAAGGGCTGGAGAACCCTTCCAGATGGCCAGCAGTGAGCGCAAGCGGACAGGGCCCGGGCGGTCAGGGCCCCCGCGAGCATGTTCGAGATAAGGTCTAGGTTCAGATGCCAGACGGCCAGAGCCGTCCTCCAGGTGGGAAGGATTCCATCACCAAGGTGGGAAAGCTGTGTTGGCCTGGACGCGCACTTGGGTAGTGGGGGCTCTGGTGGGCAGCTCAGGGCCAGACAGCTGGGGAGTGGGAAATGCCACTGGCAAGGAGCGGGCAGCCCTGTCTCCCTGGGGAGCTGTCTTTGGGCGGTGGGAGAGGGCCCCGGGGTCAGATGTGTGGCTTATCCCTGCCCTCCCACCCCCCATTCCTGGCCTGCTGTCCGTCCGTCAGCATCAGCATGCGGGCTGCTCCTTGGCTTTGAGCCAGTGGCGAGCTGGGAGCCTGTGACTTTGAGACTTGGCCCTTTTCAGTTCTCTTTGTTCGGAAAAAAGTTTCATCCTGGCTCTCTTCAGTGGCTGCCGAGGATTAGGAGAACCCCGGGGAGACTTGGCTATAGGACAGCTCTCAGAGCTGCACTGGGAAATTTGAAGAGGGGCCATTTCTCTCCGTCTGATTTCAAGTTACATTCTTCTCTCCCTTCCTAAACGAGTTTTTACTGTTGCGTAATCCCCTGCAGCTACGGAGGAGATTAGACCAGTAACTGGACCAATAAAATATTTTAAGGACCGTTATAATGGACAATATGAAGGAAAGTTCAAATCTAGGCACTCTTTTTTTTTTTTTTTTTAATAGTCGCACCAGTTAGAGCCACTGCTTGCTTTCCTGGGTTAGCATTTTTCATTCTTTGGAAGGGGGGGAATGGTCTGCTTTTCAGTGGCTGGAAAGCAAAAGAAAGAAGGGAGGCTTTGCTCTCCTGAAGAGAGCTTGGGAATTGGATTGCTAAAGGGCCAAGGGCAGTGGTATTCCTAAATACAAGTGGGCCATTTTCAAGAATGTGTAACTACTTGTAGTTTTCTCCAGTTAATATTCTTCAGAAATGGAAATTGCCTCAGCTGTAAAGTGGTTTCCTAGTAAGCTTTCTTTTTTTAGTGGCAGTGGTTTTTTACCTTTAAAAAATGCTATTTAGTCTATGATTATGAAGAAATTATTTTTGAGAATCTGGTCACCACAATAGATGGGCAGATTTTTGCATTTTCCTTAAGCTGCCCTTTGGTATAAATCTACAAAAAATGCCTCTATCCGTCTTGTTACCATGTTTCTTTTGGTTCTCGGGGAGAACTTTACTGTGAACTGCTTCCATTAAAATTATTTCCTTGAGGACACATTAACAAAGCAGAAAGCTGTGGACTACTACATATACACATACCAGGGGTGGGTAGTTGGGTTTCTGTAATCCCACAATACACAAATGTTGGCAGGATTTCAATGATCGTATTAATCCTGTGAGATTCTTTGTCATGTATGATAGATGATATTTACAAATTGAGGTCCGAAATGGTCAGAAGCTTTGAAGACACTTTATTATGCAGTATGTGGAAGTGTTTATATTACTTGTTTTAGATGATATTGGCCAACCAGGCAGCAAAAAATATACAGTCTCCTAATAGGCTGCAACAGTTTCATAACAAACCTGCAGGTTCCTGGGGAGTTTTTACAGCCTAAACCAACAAAGTTTGTCAAAGGTTTTGCCAAGGTCTTAAAACCCCGTGGATATTTGGAGGGTTTTGGTATCTCCTGTGAAATGCTAGCCCATTTATATGCCATCCATATGCCTGCTGAGTGACTTTCTTAGTCAATTTCTGTATTGGGAACTTAGGGTGGAATCTGATAGCCCTGCCATGAAGAGCTCCTGGTTCTTTAAGGGCTCTGCTTGATTAATGGGAAAGGATTTGAGCATAATTAGGAATCACAGTGTGTTTGAAGACTGGAAGTGGAAGCCCAAGAAGGGTCACTGATTTGTTCTCAAGGTCCTAGAGGCAGATTGACTTGTTTCCTCCCAACATGTGTAACCAACTGTAGGTTGCTTTTGTTTGCCCTTCTCGGCACCCTCCCATCTCGGCACACCCCCCCCCCCATTTTGGGTACTTCCAAGCTTTTAAAGGTTTCCATGATCAAAGAAGCTGGGTTCACCCTGGCCATACTCTTTGTGACTTTGCACATTTTATTTCTCTCTTCTTTCCCTGTCTCTCCCGCTGGGCTTCTACCTTCCTGTGACTTTTTCTTTTTTCTTTTCTTTCTCCCCACCACACCAGCCCTTCTCTAGAAAGTCTCTTCCATAGTGTTCCTGAGTTGTAGAATAACATGGTACTCTGGACACAATCGAATTACCCTTTTGTAGAAAGAGTAGGGCTGTGGGGGGGCGGTTTTGGACTTTCTTAACCCTTCCTCATCATGCCAGGCACTTGCAGCCACAACAGTATGATAGATTGGTGGCTTTTTCTTCCCCAGTTTTATTAAGTATAAGCCATATGCTATAAAACTCATTCCAAGTGTACAATTCAGTGGTTTTAGGATGTTTCCAGAGTTGTGTGGCCATCACCACAGTCTGTTTAGAACTTTTTTGTCACCCCAAGAAGAAACTTTTTTGTACCTTTTAGCAACCAGTCTCCATTCCCCTTCTCTCAGGCCTAGGCAGCCATCAGTCTGCTTTCTGAGTGGAGATTGACGTCTTGGGAGCCCAGTAGCCATCCTTCCCTGTGATGAGAGGTGTCACTTGGCCGCCCACTTGCTCACCTTGGTGGTGGCCTTCCTGGTTTTTGCCCATTCTCCCTCATTAGCTGGGCCTGCTGCTGACTGCTATAGAGGCAAGTCAACTTGAATGAAGACGAGTGTATTCTGCCCTGCCGTTGCTCGGTGAACTTTCTCTCTGATGTCTGACTTCCTCTGCAACCTCATTTTTGTCAGAGGACTGCTTATTCTTTGCCCCAAAGCTCTGGTC
Source organism: Mellivora capensis (assembly GCA_004024625.1). Taxonomy (NCBI): domain Eukaryota; kingdom Metazoa; phylum Chordata; class Mammalia; order Carnivora; family Mustelidae; genus Mellivora; species Mellivora capensis. The sequence continues at coordinate 16,829 of PISX010010984.1, read as the reverse complement.
ATGGGAAGCCCAGGACTGGAAGCTTCCTCAAGGCAGGGACTTGGTAACACAAGCTCCAAGCTATTAGTACATTGCTGATCAGTACCCAGAATGGGATACAACAAGAACTTATTCTGATATCCGCTTTACATGCAGTTTTTTTAAATGAATTCTACAGTCAGGTTAATGAAAGAAAAGCACCGTAAAAAGCACGACAACAACAAAGAAAAGGACAACAGCACAAATGAGCTCGATTAGTTAACAGGGACAGGTTTGTGTCAAAAAGCTAGGGTAATTAATTCTGGGGTGTCTGGCTCTTGGTTTCAGCTCAGGTCATGATTTCGGCCTGCCTGCGACATTAATAGACAGGGTTCACTGAGTGAGCGAACTTCCACACTGATAGTAATGACGATTGAATTACTCTAGTTTTCTTTTTTTTTTTTTTCTAGATTTTATTTATTATTTGACAGAGGGAGAGCGAGGGAACACAAGCAGGGGGAGTGGGAGAGGGAGAAACAGGCTTCCCGCTGAGCAGGGAGCCGGATGCGGGCCTTGATCCCAGGACCCTGGAATCATGACCTGAGCCAAAGGCAGATGCCCAGTGACCGAGCCACCCAGGGGCGCCCCTAGTTTGTTTTAGATTTTATTTATTTATTTATTTTAGAGAGCGAGCATGGGGGTGGCAGCATAGGGAGAGGGAGAGTCTTAAGCAGACCCACGTTGAGTGCAGAGCCCAACATGAGGCTCGATCCCATGACCCCGAAATCATGAGCTGAAACCAAGAGCCAGACACCCCAGAATTACCCTAGCTTTTTGACACAAACCTGTCCCTGTTAACTAATCGAGCTCATTTGTGCTGTTGTCTTTTTCTTTGTTGTTGTTGTGCTTTTTAGGGTGCTTTTCTTTCATTAACCTGACTGTAGAATTCATTTAAAAAAACTCCATGTAAAGCGGATATCAGAATAAGTTCTTGTTGTATACCATTTGGGGTACTGATCAGAAATATACTCTTTTCTCACTACCTTTTGTTTCTTGTCCAGGAGCCAATAACATGAGGCTCTGTGAAGTGTCAAAGGGGGGAAGAATAGTAGAAGGTTTAGAGGACCAGTTGTGTTTTTCCTTTCCTAGTAATGCTGTAGAAATCTGTGTGCCAGGTAACCGCTTTGATTCTTCGTAGCTCTTCTTTATCTGTGGATGAGCATCTGGTAAGGAATGCTTGTACTTGCAATCAACTACATGCCTGTTGCAGTCAGAAAATAAGTGGGAGTGAACAGTTTCTATCCCACATTCCTTGGATTGCTGTCCCCGAGGGCCTGGCATAGAAGTCGAGAAAGTCCCAGTAACTGTTAACGGGGCTCCCCCCAAGAGCTTAGGGCACTCTGAGCCACAGCACACCCTCCCCGCCCTCCGGCAGCCGCAAAAATTCAAGAGTGAAGCTCATCGGGTCATTCGGTTTCAATGTTGCCCAACAATAGGATATTAAAAGCCGCACACCCAGGAGGAGAATATTGAAAATTGCTTTGAACTTTTAAAGCTGGCTATCTAAAATATCCCGGCAACTTTCAGAAAGTGACAAGCAGCCAGCGCAACAGTTCCTAAGACATGTGCTTGCTCTTAAGCAAATGCCTAAAATGTTCCTAATTTGTACCAGAGACCTTATCAAAGGGCTTTGCAAAACTTCAGTTCGGCAATTACGCGTATTAGTTGAGCTTAACCTTTTGAGTCATGGGGCGGGGAGGAGGGAATTATCATTTTGTTCTACTTTCAGCTACGGAGGCAGGTGAACCTTTCTAAGAGTAGACAGTGGCCTAGTGGGAAAGGATTTGATAAGAAAAGGAAGGGAATTTGAGAGGATCCTCTTTTAGAAGTTGGCACGGCTCTCCTCCAGGAGCACTGTTCCAACTGTGCGCGAAGACGCGCGCGCGCTTGGAGCAAAAATGTTCCAATCCCAGCAGTGCAAAGCACCTTGTGTTAAGCTTTGGATTTTCACTGCTCCCACCCTCAGGCCCCATTTTAGCTCTGATCCAACTAGGAAACGAGCCTTTTTGAGAAATGGCGTCCACTGGCAAGTCTTAGGAAAGCATGTTTAACAGCCCAGGAGACAAAACTGTGCGTGTTAGGAAAGTAAGTGACATGCATCGTGGTGTTTGTGGCCTTTACGTCATAATAACTTCTTGTCTCAGAATTAAGATCTGTGTTTCTTCAGGAGAAGCTTTTAAGTAGATTATAAAACAGAGGGTCAGAGAAGTATTTTAGGAGATGCGAGGTATCTTTGTAAAGACAGCTGTCAGCAACCAGATTTTTTTTTTAAAGATTTTATTTATTTGTCAGAGAGAGAGAAAGAGAGAGCGAGCGAACACAGGCAGACAGAGAGGCAGGCAGAGGCAGAGGGAGAAGCAGGCTCCCCGCCGAGCAAGGAGCCCGATGCGGGACTTGATCCCAGGACGCTGGGATCATGACCTGAGCTGAAAGCAACCAGATTTTTAAGTAATGCAGTCTTCCTCGGGAAAGATGAAGGGACGGTGGTTTCTTTATCGGTGAACGGAGACCATAGCTGGTTTTCTCTGACATGTGGCAGTAGAGCAGTAATCTTTTGCCATATTTTGCCATTTAGGAAAACTTATAATTTACTTTTGGGGTGTGTGTTTGTGTCTGGGAGAGGGAGAGGGTGAGGGAGGGAAACATGTTGCCTTTAGGTCCTGTGTCTTGATTTTTAATGATTTCCAGAAAATTTTAGAAACTGGGAGACTTCTGAGCGAGCTAGTAAGTAGATGTTATTATTGAACCAGAAACTGCATTTTCTGGTGTTTTCTCTGCGAACATCTCAGACTTGTGGTTCCCAGGAGCAACTCTGAAGCTGACCTGGGGTGGGGTGGGGGCGCTGGTCACTAGTAGGTGTAGATGGTTGGAGAGCAGGTTCTAAGTGTTGAACTTTGGAGTGGTCAGGAGATTTCTTTCTAGAAAATGAACCCCAGGATGTTATGATTACCCTCAATATATACCCTTGGGGTGTATATTGCAAAACAAAAAGATTTTCTGAAATTTAAAAGCAAAATTTGGGTTTCATGTAACCTCTTCCAGGCTGTGGAGTCCAGGTCTGGGTGCAGCAGCTCAGTGTTTGAATGTGCTCATTTAGGGCAGGAACAGCATTCATTTCTGTGAAATCACCTGCAGCCCCCTTGGCTCAATTTCAGAATGACGTTTAGAATGTCCTGGGAAGTAAATTTCTTGTCTTGGGGCCTCAGTTTCTGTTGGGTGAGTTAATTGCCTTTTCCTATGGGAAACATGGTGACTGGTCGAGTGGCCTAAGGTTCCTTTAGTAACCAATTTGGAAGAAGAGAAATCAACTCAAACATACTTTTTTTTTTTTTCTTATCCAAGAATTGATACACCCGTTTGATAGAATTGATGCACCCATTAAGGACAAGCCTCGCGTATAAAGATGGCTTTATTTATAGTTAGAAGTGATGGCTGCAGGCTTTTATTTGATGAGCTTGAGATGACAAAGTGTGAGCTTGTTATAGCTTTGGGGCAGGGGAGGCTGCTGACTTGTCCCAAAAGGCAATAGTGACTTGGGTAAAGCAGAAGAATTTGTAGGAGAGAGGGAGGGAGAGAGAGAGAGAGAGAGAGAGAGAGGTGTGTGTGTGTGTGTGTGTCTGAGTTTTTAGTCCTGAAACTGAAAGTAACTGAAGATCATGAACACCGTGATTTAAAGAACTGCATATTCGCCCTAAGAACATAACCGAGTCGGAGCTGCTTCTTAGTACTTGGTGGTTATGCCCTGTCTTGTTTGTTCCCCTGGTCTTGACAGACCCTGAGAAGAAGAGATAGTGAGGCCAGTCTAGGCCTAAAAGTCAAGAATTAAAGTAGGCTTTTAATTAACAGTTTTTAAATTTACCATAGTTTCCAATTACATTTGTATTTGAACAGGAAGGCGGCTTATGACTTGACTTCATTCCCTAATGCGCTCCTGAAACGCTGAATGGGAACTCGCTTCTAAAAGACTAATTTCAGATGTGTGTAAGTGCACGCATGCACGCCCATCCAGACACAGGGCAGCTACGTTGAGATGGCATAGCTTGATGAATTTTTCAAATATTTTAGCAAAGGTTTCAGAACACTCATGGAACAAAAGCATTAAGGATTGCTTGTCATAGTTAATAAAGTTTGCTTGGATCTCACTTAATTTTTCTGCTTCACTTCACAAAGTAATTGAAACTTCCTTTTTGCTTCAAGCAAACCCCCCCTCCACCCAGAGCTACAGTCTTAGAAAGAACATCTCTGTTGGTTAGCAATTCGGTGGATTTTTTCTGAATGTAGAACTAGGTCCTCAAATCGTTAATAAGCTAGTGGTCATTCAATCCTCAGTAGGGAAATGAGCTAAATCTGCAAGTGGCTTCTGGAGGCCAAAGAACATCTAAGGAGCAAAAGGGCTTATTACAACTCGAGGACTGAAAGCATCTCTTGAGTAAGCCTGGAAATGCGATCCCGGATGAAAAGTAGAGATGATGGAACTATCCCTGTGGAACAAAGAAGTTAGGAAAAACTGAGCTCCAACTGACAGCAAAACTGAAGATGAGTAAAATGACCAACTTCCCTGTGTTCCATGTCTAGCTCTTTGCTGCTTTATTTCAAGTGGTTCTCTAGAAAATTGCCTTTTCCAACAAATAAAAACAAGGCCGGAACTCTTAACCAAGACTCTTGCAAAGCAGCCCCCTCCTTCCTCCCTTCCACCCATGTTTTGTTCTGGGTTAACAGTAAAAGACAAAACAGATTGTTGACTTTACCAGAAAATTTTCAGGACAGATTTTGCTGCTGTGGCTGCCGAGGTGGACAAAAACCTCAGATTGCATATCCTCTCTTCTCCGGGCAAAAGCTTATTTTTGGAGCGATGTGGGTGGGTTTTGAGGAGCTCTTCTGTTTTTGTTTTAAAGCATTTGGTAAGAAGACACTTGACTTTGAAATTTTATTTTCATGTGTACTGGCTTGAGAGACCTGACCTCCCACCTCCACTCAATCTACCTTGTCAACTTTCATTTTTAACTAAGTAATCAGCTAGTTGACATAACTTGCGTATTTTAAAAGCAATCATATGGGAGTAATTTGGCCTTTTTTTTTTTATCAAGTTGAGTGTTAATTATTTTGATCTGCTTCTTGAATGGTGGGTTGTTAATAGTAATATTAGTCGCAGCTGGGCTGTGAGTGCTCGACTCCACATTCCTTGGTTGAATGTTTCATAGGTCACTAAACAATTTTCTGTTGAAATGATTTATTTAAACCCCAGTTCTCAACCTCTGTCTTCCCCCAATCCCTTAGGATACTTAAATACCCAGTCCTGTATGTCTAACTAGTTACTTGCTGTTCAAGAATTCTCATTTAAATGTTCATATCATATGCACAGAGAATGATTTATCCTGGGAAGAAAGCTTTGTAAATACTGGGTTTTTTAATTCAATTTAAATACATTTTGAAGAGAATAGCTCCATGGATTGAGCATAGTACGTTTATCATCTAAGAAAATATTGAGAAAATTTCTGCAATATAGAGTAATATAATATTGGGTGGTTGACACTTTTTTATTACTTTGAGATGGCCTTTTTATTTTTTATTTTTTTTAAGATTTACTTATTTGACAGAGGTCACAAGTAGGCAGAAGAGGCAGACAGAGGGGGAAGCAGGCTCCCCGATGAGCAGAGAGCCCGATGCAGGGCTCGATCCCAGAACCCTGAGATCATGACCCGAGTCGAAGGCAGAGGCTTAACCCACTGAGTCACCCAGGCTCCCTGGCTTGTTTTTCTTTTAAAGAATGTATTTAAGTATTTGAGACAGAGTGTGCATATGCATGCACATGTATGGGAGGGTGGGTAGAGGGAGGGAGGGAGAGAGAGAGTGTGTGCTCCAAGCAGACTCTGTGCTAAGTATGGAGCCTGACCCATGACCCTGAGGTCCTGACCCGAGCCAAAACCAAGAGTCAGATGCTCAACCCACCGAGCTGCCCAGGCGCCCCTACTTTGACGTGGCTTTTTGATTTTGTTCATATATCCAAGTACAGAATCCTACCTTACCCATAGGTGTGCAGGCGGAAGGGGTACTAAATTACAGTACCTTAAGGTACGCAAAACCAAGGAATTAATTGCGACTGCATTATAAGTCACTATGCAAGCGAAGCACTTGAAAAATATTTTGACAGTCTTGACTAGGTTCTCCTGCCATTTTTTAACCAACTGCATCATAATATTAGGTTTCTTTGCTTAGCTCACACTGTCTAAAGGTTACAAGTTCAGTATCATTTAAGACAGACTTGAGGGACGCCTGGGTGGCTCAGTTGGTTAAGCGGCTGCCTTCGGCTCAGGTCATGATCTCAGCGTCCTGGGATCGAGTCCCGCATCCGGCTCCTTGCTCGGCGGGGAGCCTGCTTCTCCCTCTGCCTCTGCCTGCCACTCTGTCTGCCTGTGCTCGTCGCTCTCTCTCCCTCTCTCTCTGACAAATAAATAAGTTTAAAAAAAATGTTTTAAGACAGACTTGAATTATCTCATGTAAATGATGATGGTTCTGTGAGAACTGTACCTTAACAGAAATAAAAGAAAAATAGGAACTAGGGGCAAAAGCCCCACAGGGTATAAAAGGGTCATAACCTTTCTCTGAGGAGGCGAACTTAACTGATGTAATAGTTTTTCAAGAGCACTCGATCGTGTGAACGAATACGGTAACAGGATTGAAAGCAAACAAAAACACTAATAGGGATTAAATTAATTGTACATCCTACTTCTTGGGGGGGATTAAGGCTGTGGTTTTCTATGAAATTATTTAATTGCAAGTGGAATAAAATGAATTCCCTGGTTTTGCCTGTCATAAGGTATTGTAATTTGTGCACCTTCCGTGTATATACCCATGTATGAGGTAAGACCCTCTCTGAGACATATGAACAACATCAAGAAGCCACATCCAGGCATAGAAACACATTACCTGGGGTGCCTGGGTGGCTCGGTTGGTGAAGCATCTGCCTTTGGCTCAGGTCATGATCCCTGGGAGTCTACTTCTCTTTCTCCCTCTGCCTGCCACTCCCCCTGCTTGTGTGCTCTCTTTCTCTTTCTCTCTCTCTCTCTGGCAAATTAAAATCTTTAAAAAAGGTGTTACCTAATATTATATTACTTTATATTGTACTCTCTCTCTGGAAATAAAAATCTTTAAAAAAAAGTGTTCCCTAATATTATATTACTTTATATTGAAGTAATGTTCTTTTTTTTTTTTGAAGTAATGTTCTCAGTGGGTTCTTAGATGATAAGATCACCATGCTCTTAAAAATCTTAAGAGGGAAGCTGTAAATGAATCAAAAAAAACTTCTTAGATGATAAGGAGTAGAAAACACGTGGACACACAGCTGATGTTTTTTAAAGATTTTATTTACTTATTAGAGCGGGAGCAGGGGTGAGTGGGTGGGGGAGAGGGAGAGGCAGAAGCAGACTCCCTGCTGAGCAGGGAGTTGGACCTCGGGCTCCATCCCAGGACCCTGGAGATGACGACCTGAGCTGAAGGCAGATCCTTAGCGAACCGCACCACCCAGGCGCCCCTGAAAGATGGCTGATTTTATGAACAGCCCTTTCCTGAATCTTAAATATCCTCTTAGACTTAGCTGTGGAGGATGGAAGGAATGAGGGCCACAGTCAGTGTGGATCCTGGGAGCACTGGGAAATGTGCCGTATTGTTGTCTCTGGAGTGCTTTGTTCAGGGAGACCTGCATTCTCGTTGAAGGGCCTACCTGGGCCTACATTGGCCTTCTCGGTAACTGAGATGAGATTGAGACTTTGTATGCTGTCGGGAAAAATACGGAGCACACCCAGTTCTTCTCCATTTCAAGATGATTCACAGCTGGAAGAGATGGCAAGGAGTTATATGGTTTTTTTTATTTTCCCCCTTTTCTTTGAAAGAATCTCAACAGAAGATGATTATAGGTAAGAGAGGGGCTCTTTGTTCTGGTTGGCCCGGTGCAGGTCAGGCTCACACCTGTTGTCCCAGCATGATGGTTAGTAGGGCCCCCTTTCACTCTCTAGATGTGTCCTGGTGTGGACTGTCACTTAAGGTCACCCTGAGGTCAGGAAATGGGATGTTCGTGAGAAGAACTTGAGTTAAAAATGATTTGACATAGTTTTACTTCAAAAAAAAAAAAAAAAAGGCTAAGTGAACTTTAAATTAGCCTGAGGTGGAGTGAAGCACCAGCAGGTGACCTCATAGCCGGGCAGGTTCCATGAATGTTGGGAGAATGCTTCTCAAAGAGGCAAGAAAGCCGTATATACTGCTCTCTGACAAGGAGCCCTACTGAATAGAGTTGAGTCTGATTCTGATGGCATGCCAGGGCCATCGTTGTGAACATCCCTTCTCATGGCCCTCGGCACGCGTGCAGATGGAGTCCCGACTCTGACTTTTCTGTTCTGTAGGATTCCTTTTCAGACATCAGTATATATGGTTTTGGCTCCCTCCACGGAGCCTGTGTGTGCAACTTGAACGCATGGTATGCAACTGTGTCCCTCCAGGGCCTGCCAACGTTTTGTGTTTGAAACGAGTGGTAAGGCGGTAAGGCGAATCTTCTCTATGCACCTCTCTATGCACCTTCTCTATGCTCCCAGGGCGTAAGGAGGAGTAGCAATGAAGCGCTCTTTCCTGTTTTATTTGTGCACTTTGTTTTTTAAAGCTGATTACAGTGCTGTAGGCTAAAGTGTGAATTACGGTTTTGTGCCCAGCGATCACATATCATCAGCCTCGGGAACACCGTAAGACCCCGAGCTGTGCAGAAAAGTCCAAATAGTGTAGAATAGGTGTTTTGGAATCAGATTTATGTGTTTATTGTTACGGCATGTGGTTTAGTGGCCTTGGAGCTAGGAGACTGATTCCTGCACGGTATTAGATGACCTTGGATAAGTCACTTAATCCCTCTGTGCCTTCGGTCCCTTTTCTACTTTCTGAAGCTTAAAGAGGATACAGAAATCCTCTTCTGGGGTTAAAGAAGTGAATTGCTTCTTCCCGGAGATGGATGCACTTGCTCAGCTTCGTGTCTCACTTGCCAACATAGGGGAGGTCCCGGGGGGCTTTCTGAGTGCCTTCAGCTCCAACCCTTGCCCTGAGCAAGCATAACGCACTTCAGGATATGGAGGGCCCCTGGACAAGATTGTGCCCCCCGAGTGTAGTGGCAGCTGGAAAGGCTTGCACGATTAGGTCTAGTTCTGGGGGCACTGGGGTGGGTCAGCTCCCTTTCCAGCAAACTGGAGCCTTGAGTGGCAGGCCCCCAGTGAAGCTGTAAGCCAGGGCAGGGTGGGGTCCCAGTCGAGCCCTTGCTGGTGACAGGAAAACTTCGTTATTTGGGCAGCAGTGGGTGAAGACAGTTAAGCTACTTGCCAGCAAATATCTCCTGAAGATCACTCGATTCCCATGTAGCAGCTGGTAAGTGCCCCCGAAGCAGTGCGGTTCCGAGGGGGAGTCGGCGTGAGGAGGAAGGATGGAGCCACAGATCTCCGGGTTTTGAAAATTGCCTTAGCTCATAATGTCCAGATTCATTACGTAGAAGTTTTGGAAACCCTCTCAGCATGCTCTCCAGGGAGCCGCGTGCCCCTGTGGTTCACGGTCGAGGGCTTCAAGTGTGGACCATTATGGTGGTGTGAACAGGCTGATTTAGACCTGCTGACTTCCGGTTTCAGGGGCTATAGAACACTTATTAGGATTTTATTATTTCAATTGATTGCAAGTGATTTCCCCGGATTCCTTTGTATTGAAGTCTAGTTGACACACTGTGTTCCGTTGGTTTCAGGTGTACAACCTAGTGATGTGCCCGTTGTGTACGTTAAGCGGTGCTCATCACGACAGCTGTAGTCCCCATCTGTCACCAGACAACAGTATTATAATATCATTGACTATGTTCCCTATAGGACATATTTATTTATTTTGTAACGGGGAGTTTGTGCCTCTCAGCCCCATCACCTGTCCGGCCCATCCTACTGCACACTGCACACACACCTTCTTTATCCATTCATTTTCTTTATGCATTCGTCTGTGGATGGGCACTTAGGTTGCTCTGATATCTTAGCTCTTATAAATAATGCCGCAGTAAACAGGGCGCATCTGTCTTTTCCATTTAGTGTTTTCATTTCTTTGGGCAAATACCCAGTATTAGAATTACTGGATTATATGGTATGTCTGTCTGTTTGTAATTTTTTAAGGAGCCTCCATACTTTCTCCACAGTCACTGCATCGATTTACATTCCCACCAACAGGGCAAGAGGGTTCCCTATTCTTTCTTTCTTTCTTTTTTCTTTAAAGATTTCATTTATTTATTTAGAGGATGAGCAGGTGAGCAGGGGGAGGGGCAGAGGGAAAGGGAGAGAGAATCTTAAGCAGCCTCTGGGCTGAGTGTAGAGCCTGACATGGGGCTCGATCTTAGGACCCCATGATCATGACCTGAGCCAGACACTCAGTCGACTGAGCCACTAGTTCTAGTTCCTTACATCCTTGCCAACACCCGTTATTTCTTGTCTTTTTGATACTAGCCATTCTGATAGGTGTGAGGTGATATTTCATTGTGGTCCTGATTTGCATTTCCCTGATGAAGAGTGATGTTTTGCATCTTTTCTTGTCTTGCTGGCATGCTGCATATCTTCTTCAGGGGGAGGGGGAAGTCTGTTCAGGTCCCCTGCGTATTTTAATCAGATTATTATGTTTTCTTTGGGTGCTGAGTTTTATGAGGTCTTATGTATTTTGAATATTAACCTCCCATCGGATATATCATTTGCAAATGTCTTCTCCCATTCAGTAGGTTGGGGTTTCCTTTTGTTGATGGTTTCCTTGGCTGTGCAAAAGCTTACTCTCTTGATGTAATCCCAGTCTTTTGTTTTCCCCTGGAGTCTTTTAATTGAAAAATTGCATCGAGAAAGACCCAGAGTACACTAGAACTGGAAGTAGCCTATAGGGCATCCAGTGTGAAAGGGCAAACGGAGACCCTAAAAGCTAAATGCTTTGTTTGGATACAATTTATGAAATTGGTCTTATGGCCTTACCCTCCATCCTGACAGACTTGCACTAAGGGTAAGTTAGTCTGTCAGTGGCCATGGGAAGAACGTTTTGCTTTAATTCTTTTCAGTCCTTCACCCTTTGATAGAATGGGAGTCATATTCTGTTTGTCATTTGTGTAAGTTTAAATTGGCTTCTAAAGCAAAAGTCTGCAAAGGGGCCCATTTATTATCTCTACAAATGTCCCCCCATTAGCTTTGGCAGGCTTCCAGCCCTGCAGACGTAATGGACTGAAACCTCTGCCCTTCCCAGCTTTTGGCGTTCGGAGATTGGAATGTATAAACTGAACCACCCCGCGGAGGTAGACGTAGCTTTAGTCTCATAATCTATTAAAACACAGCTACCCTATTTAGCCTGCTACTAAATGCAGAATGTAGAAATTGCCATTGAACTTGGAGAGGCAGGGTTAAGGAAGAGGAAGTACGCTCACTGTGGAAGGAATCAGAAATAATCAGGTTTCTCTGTGAATCTCTAAGCACCTCAGTCACCTAAGAAATGAAAGCTTGGGTCTATGTCTGTGGTTCTGAAACCCTTTCCAGCCCTCCCCTTCATCCCAAACAAGTATTTATCGAGGGCAACTCGGTCAGCTCCTGTGGCTCTCAGGGGGGTGCTCAGGTGACTAACAGAAAGCCTTGGCTGCTGGAGAGGCACTCAGTCTGGAACTCATTTGGGGGCCGATGTTCAACTGCTCTGCCCTCCACGGGAGGCCCCTGGGTGCCCCTGAGCCACAGAAGCATGGGAACGTTAGATCTTAGAGCTTCTGTGAATGTTGGAGCCAGACAGGAGGTCAGAAGTCATGTTACAAGAATGAAGTCTTTGAGAGCCAGAGGTGGGGGGACTCTTGCCTCCAATGTACACAGCCACACTGTGGCCGCCGGTTCGAGGACCACGGTTTCTCATCGCTTCCTCACGGCTCCTTAAATGATACTGTGTGGAGATACTGTGCGGAGAAGGGGTCGCCGTCCTTTTCCAAACCGTTTTGATAATTTGTCTTAAGTGCGCCTGGCTCAGTGAATTTTTACTGGCAACTTTATCTGCCCACATGGTCTCAGGAACTGGCTATGGTCTGTTTTTACCAATGATTGCCCTGCGTGGTGTGTTCTGTAAGTGAGACAGTCTTCAGTGTGCAGAGTCCTTGGCGGACCTGTAAATCCACAGACTTTGGAAAATACCTCTAAGACCCACAGGGTGGGAACCACTGAACAGGACCATTGAAAACATATGTGTATGCTTTTATGTAATGATAACATTTGGAGCTTGGGTCTTGGAACTTGATATGATGAACTGAAATGCTTTTAAACTTGAATCATCTCCATGCATACCGGATTCGTGCCTTTACTGCATTTGACCTGAAATCCATGAAGCTGATAAGAACTTGAGAAGGCCGCTCTGATAGCACGTAAACACTCCGAGAGCTGATGAATGACTTGCTACAGTATCTGTCCTTTCTGCACAGCTCCTGAGGGATTGCTTGTGAACATCTCACTCTCCAGCCATTTGCCACGTCTGATCTTATTGTCGAAAACGTGTGGCCTCTGACCTAACATCTAGGGTAGGACGTGGCTCCATCTTTCTGCAGAGAAAAGCTTGCGAAACAGCTCCAACTATTTAGGAAAGATGAATAATGCAGAAAATAGTGCATATTTGCAGGTTTTAACAGGCTTGTTTCCTTTTTCTACCAAAAAGTAAAGAAAAACCTACAGGCTGTGATTTAAAAAAAAAATAAAACCAAAAAACCTTTGATAATAAAATCATTCTAACTTGAGCTTATTAAATAAGGGTGGAGATGCTTAATATTCTCATATTCTGAAGCGATTTCCCTATCAATGTTCATATCCCATCGCAGAGGGTCTCTGGGAACAGGGAACATCTAGATAGCCAGGTCTCAAACTCAACAGGCTCTCAAGATAGTTTTGATGTGGACACTTGGTAGGATGTTGTCATAACTGGGATGGAAATAGGGAGGGTGCAGGGCTGTCATGATCTGTACTAGACTCTGAGCTCCTTCTTCAGGAGCTTCTTCAGGAGCTCCTTCTCCTTCTTCTGAGCTTCAGAAGTAGCTCATTTCTTGTCCTCGGAATTTGGCGCCATGCCTGACATGTGAGGTAGCCAATAACTGCTCATTGACTAGAGAAAGAAAGGGTAGCTCATGGGAATATAGATAGAGCAAGCATGGGAGTGGTGAAAGGTTAATGAAACTGGGATGAAAAGGTGAAGTTGTAAAAATTAGGTGGAAACCGTGGGGGTGTGTCTTCCAGGCAGCCACCAAAACTATAGTTGAAATGGAATAAAACATTAAGAAACAAGAAATTGGGGAGGTTGTAAAGAATCACTTATTTGGCTTTGGGGCTAAAATTCTGCAGCTGTGATCAGGGAAAATGCTCTGCCTAATAGCCTGAGTAATGAATAAAAAGAATTTTCAGAATGAAAAGAAATCAGCAAGCTCTGTGTCTTTCCATAGAAAGGCCCATTGCTGCCCCCCCCACCCCCAATCTTTGACAAGAATGACCTTTTACCCATCCAGGCTGTCCTCCTAAAATGAGTCGATAATGTTTGCATTAGTAGGGTCTCTTAATAGAGAATGAGACGGTCTTCAGTGTCTTAGTTACCCTAGGAAGCACAGTTTCTAGCTGTGTCAGGACCAGTGGATATTCTTAGGTTTTCGACAGCGTTCATCTCTAGATCTCTTTGAGATAATTCATTGTGTTCCAATCCAGAAACTTACGTGTTTCTTTTACCATTCCTGAAAGATGTAATTCATATGGGAGTTATTAAAGAAGGGTTCATATCTGATTCTTATTTACCATTTCATTCCACTTTTACAATTATGCGTGTGTATTGAAGTTCAGAATGCCTTGTCTAAATTTTTAGGATGAAAACAGGAAGTAGTGACTAAATTTAAGTGTGTTTTCTTATTTGAGAGATTTAAACCCATGTTTTGGAGTTTGTTTTGTTTTGGTCATCACTCCCAATTTAAATGTCATTGTTGTTTCTGGTGGCCAGAACAGCTAGCTTGTGGAGACCAATAACTTGTGTTAAGCTCATATCTGAGGCCAGTCCGGATGGAATTCTTAACTCCAAAAGGTCGATGAGTGGCAGATTCTCGAGAAGTTCAGCACAGACTCTGGTCTTTGTGACCCAGGGCTTCCACTGCTAGGTATGTATATACCTAAAAGAATTTGAAACCCTTTGGGCAAAAAAAGAAAAGAAACGGAACTAAGGTTGGATATTATTAAGATTTTAGTGTTGCCAAGAGAGTTTCCGGTCAATATCTGTAACCAACATCAAAATAAAAATCAACTAGTTTAATAAATAATTTAACAATGATTGTGGCTGCATTATTCATGGTTGTGAAAGTCAAAGTATTCATCAACTGATAAACAGATAAACAAAATATGGTATAGTCCACACAGAGGAATAACATTCAGCCATAAAGAGAAAGGAAGCACTGAGACACGCTACAACAGATGAACCTTAACAACTTGAGGCTTCACGAAAAAAGCCAGTAGAGAAGGACTCCATGTTGTATATTTCCTTTTATATAAGATGTCCAGAATAGGCAAGCCCACAGAGACAGAAGAGAGATTAGTGGTTGCCTAGACCTGATGTACGTGGGTGGGTGGAGGGGATGGAGTGCCAGTGACTGCTAATAGGTATGAAATTTCTTTTTGGGGTGATGCATAAGTTCCAGAATTAGATACTAGTGATTGCACAACTCAGTGACTAAACTAAAACCCAATGGACTGTACACGTTAAGTGCATGAATTGGATGGCATGTGGATTCTATTTTGATTAAAGAATAGTTGGGGGAAGATATTAAAAAATATTTGGGGCTGGGGGATAAGCAATAGGTCTAGCTCCATGTTGGACTCCTGAATTTCCCATTTGCTTTTCCCTAATGGCTAATGTCAGGGTTCATTTGATGGATAAGGGATACAAAAATCCCAAACCGGATGGCAGGAGACCCCAGGTAACTTAGTATGCCATGCCACCTTGGACAGTTTCACCCATATTTACAGGGAACTTCAGCTTTTCTTCCATAGACTGAGGGACTCCGATCTCAGGGTCATGAGCTCCTTCCAGTTCTTAGTGACCGGAAACTTCGATAGCCTTTACTTTACATGGAACCGTGGTTCACTGTTTTCCATCCTCCAGAGAATGCGGGCAGTGTTGGCAGGTGAGGAGTGGGTAAATGGCATATTTTCAGAATAAAGGCCTGAGGGTATTTGGAGAAGCGTGAGAGAAAAAACTAGCTTGTCTTAGTCTGTTTTGGCTCCTATAACAAAATCCCCGAGACTCTGTGGCTTAAACAACAGAAGTGTGTTTCTCAGGGTTCCAGTGACTGGGAAGTCCCAAGGTCAAGGTGCCCCAGAGATTCAGTGTCTGTGTGAGAGTCCCTGGGGGCCCTTTTATAAGGACGCTAATCCCATTGATGGGGGCTCCACCCTCATGACCAAACTACTTCCCAAGTCCCACCTCCAACTACCTGCTCGTGTTTGGTGTCAACATGTGAAATCGGGGGTGACACAGGCCTATTCAGCTGATACAAAGCTACGTGTCTGAAAACAAACATTATTCTTCAGATCATTGGCTGAGGGCGTGCACGTGTGGTTCATTCCTGTGACAAAACCGTTAATGCTGATGACCCTTACCCAGGCGCCTCTTGACGTCTCTGCCATGGCCTTCGCAGCTTGCTGTCCCCGGCTTGCTGTCCCAAGAGCGAACCACGACCAGCATTCGTTTTACCCAAAGGCCCCTTCCCCCTCCCCCTTCCTACCCTTAGCCAGGCTCTCCAGACTCGACTTACCTGTTTCTTGGGGTGGGGGACAGCAGTGCGGTTGGAAGGAGCTCGAGGGGGTCCAGGCCCACAGCAGCACCCACGGAGCTATATGAGAGGAAACCAGGAGTTGACAAGCTTTCACTGAAAAGTCACCATTGTGGAGGTTGTCATGAAATAGAGATTGTGTGAGAGCCGCTAGCGAGGGCTGTTTTCGGGACAGCCCTCGCAGAGGATGTTTGTTTCTCTCCGAGCTGCCCGCAGTATGGCAAGCTTTTCTTCCCTTCTTTATTAGCAAGGCATTACTCTTGGCACTTTCAGTGTCTGGTCCTTCTAAGAAGTAGGAAGTGTTAAGAGGCCATTGTTCTAAAGAAATGATCTCCGAATACCAGTGCTGAGTGCTCTCTGGCCACGCACGCGCTCATGTATGGAATGATGGGTTTCCATCGAAGTTCAGTCTCCAGACCGGGGGCTATTTAAACTTGTAAAACCGTTCTTAACGCGTTCTGTACTGTTATATATGCAGGGTACGGATATGGCGTGTGACATTTTGTACACTGGCATTTTTAGGATGGAAATGAGTGAGCCGGCTGTTTCCCCCTGCCCCTTCTCTGTCCACTTTCTTTTTTCAGTGTCTTTGTTTCCATTATTGTATTTGATGTGTCCGGGAGTCTTTTCCTTACTCAGAACCCTGCCTTGTCCCTTTCTCTCTTCTGTGAGAAGAGATGAGTAGCTTTTGCATTTGGGTACTCCGATAGAAAGGAGAAGGAACGGTAGAATTTCTGCAGTTTAGTTTTCCAGAAAACGTTGCTGTTTTGGCCTTCCATGCTGTTACCCAGTGTTTGTTCCATTTCATTTCCCTGGAGCAGTTAATACACGTTACAAGGAAGACCGGAAATGGTGCTTTTCTGGTGCGCACAGCGGCTTGTCCTGAGGCATGTGGTTTGAGAGCTGGCTTTCCTCGAGTATCTGATTTTTGTTTTCTTCTCGGATACGTTGGATCTTTTTTTTTTTTTTT